>VZRV01007194.1:811379-862070 GCA_013398115.1 Falcunculus frontatus | reverse complement strand
CCGGGGGGGGGGGGGGAGGAATTCAACCTGTTTATAACAGAAGTTAAACTTCTATCTCAAAGACAAATCTCTGCTGACTACTAAACACACAATTAAATCCTGATGTAAAGTCAGAATGCCAGAGTGTTAGGGTACAGCTGGCTGTGCTTCCTCACTCAGCTCTTCCAGCCACAGAGCAGAAATCCACACTGGGGCTTCTGCACATGCACACAAAAATTCCAGAGTGGCAGAAGCATGAAACTGAGATGAGTCACTGCTGCTATCAGCAATGTACAGCAGCAGTGAAGTTGTCAGTTTTTACAGTGGGGGGAAAAGTAAACCACCCCAAATCTTAAATGTAAACAGGAATTTTACTTTTTGTCTGCTTAAAGGTCAGAACAAATTGGCACTACTGAAAACCAAACTCATGCTGAGCACTGGATTATGTTCCTATTACAAAAATCTTGCAACAGTTAAAGGTAATTCTTAGTAATTAGAATGTAATGTAGCACTGACATTCTTCTTTTTGTTGACCTTGAGTACTTCTCACAGAAATTACACTTCAATCACTTTTTTCAGTTGGAAATGGAAACACTGACCTATTCATATGAACAAGTGAAAACAAACCTGAGAAGAGTACTTGAAAACCTTGATATTAAGTAACTTCATGGAAAAGATTGCTAATCCACAACACAAAAATAATACTGATAATTTGCATTCATTAAGGCCATGTCTACACCAAGCGTTTGCTGTTTATACAGAGACAAAGACACTGCATCAACGAATTCCTGCAATGATTTTGAAATAATCCCACCACATCCTGGGCAGGGATCACATGCTGTGGGATTGTGTATCCTTGAATTCTCCACCACGTGATGCATGGTGAGAAACACTCTCAACCTTTGGCTTTTGGGGACAAACTGCAAAACCAGCTCCATCTAAAACAGTAGTCTTGCTTCAAAAGATATCCAAATGGGGTAAGAAACAGTGACAAAAAAAGGACGATCATGGTAGGGAAATGAATCATTTGATCCTCACCTAGGGCTTGCCTTAGTCTCCAACAGAAGCTTCAGTTCAGCAGGATAAAATTTAATCTTGCATAAAGATTTTTGTCACTAATTATCTCACTGCACATTCTTGACACTGAGCTGAACTTCCAATCCCTTAACTCTTTGCCAGGCAGTTACATTCCCGGCCTTTTGGACTTCCTGCATTTTGTCACACCAAGTGTGAAGAATTCAAAACTGACTGCAAATCAATTTATGCTGCCCTCTGCATCACTTAGCTCCCCTGGTTTATTCATTAACACCACTACCATTTGTTTTTTTCATTGAACAGCTTCTAAATCCTAGTCTTCTGATGTGCTTTAAGTAGGTTTGCACCAAATCATTTGTCATTTCTCCAGCTCACAAAGGTGTTCTGAGTTCTGCATGGTATTTCTGCAGTGTGGAGAAAAAACTGGTGAAAATCAGGGTACTTAACTCAGATTTTATTAGTGCAATTTGGCAGGTAGAAAAAGACCCCCAGGGAATGATTCAAAGAATATCATCTGCCCAGCATATGAACAACTATCTTATTTTAGTTCCCTGCCTAGCTTGTGATAAAAAGTTCTCATTCAAAGGAGGGAACAGTAGAGTAAGACACATTTTACATCCAGACTCTGTTGGGGGTAATCCTGGATACATGCTGCTTAGTGGCAGCACACAACTTGTACCACTGTACTGTAATACAGATTCAAGCAGTTCTTTATATTCAGTGACCTATTCACCTATTCAGCACCCAAGCTGGATATTTGCCCTGTTATTCTTTTCAAGTACATTAAGCTCTGCTACCATTCAGATATGTCTGAACTCCAAGACAAACAGCATAAATATTTTATAGCTATAAAATATTTATCTTCAGAGATAAATGACAACAAAGAGAAAAATTTTGAAAGAGTTGACACTAATTTTTCAGGGGCCAAACTACAGTACCAGTCACTGTATTGACTAGTAGAGTCCCACTTCTCCAGAAATTAATCCCTAATGTCAACATTATTAAAAAGAGTATCCCTAAAGACAAACTGAGGTGGATACCATCCTGCCTTCAACCCTCACCTGGGACACAACCACTTCCATCCCCCCAAAAAAAGGGGCAGGTTCTTGGACAGTCACACTAGTGACAGTCCACAATAATGGACTTCACAAAGAGAAAATATACCCTTTACTGAAAATAAAACAAAGCCAAACAAACAAAAAACCCAAACCACCAAAAATAAAGGGGAAAAAAAAACCCGAACAAAAAAAGAGATTAGCTTCCAGCCAGCTGACATTCCATGAATGTGCTCACAAGAATGGGGAAGAGATCAGAAAGCTGAGGTCAGGTTGTGGCAGTCCCATTTTAGATCAGTTTAGGCTCCTGCAGCACCACACCCTAAGATTACTTCAGCTGAAAAAAAGCTGGAAAATGACCCACATATTTTTATCACTTTTTCTATTCTTTGTCAAATTCTTTTTTTCGCTGTATAATTTTTTTTCCTCCTTGAAAAGCTGAACTCAGAGTAATAAGCAAGAAGTTCTCAACAGAAATCACAAAATGTTAATTCATGAAACTTCCTTAAGGATACTGCTCCTCAGAAATCAGATTTCAGTTCCCAAAAATTAAGCTGTGGTTAAACAGAGCTTTCAAAATAATAACATTGAAATTATTAGAAGGAAAAGATGATATTTAGAAAACCAAGCTGTAAGATGAGGACAACAGAACTCTAACAAAAGGTGAACATAAAACCACAATAAAGAGGCAAAGGTATTTTGAAAAGCAGCTTGTAAAAGGCATAAAGCTAATACTTGAAATATTTTTTATTTTATGAGAAGAAACCACAGAGCTAAATAACCAAAAGGGCTTGTCAAACAAGTAAGCTGCAAATACAACCCCAAGAATGGATGCTAAAGGCCAGTACCAAACAGTAAGACAATAACTGACCTTAGTATTCACTGCAGAGGAGATTAAAAAGCTCCCCAAAAGCTTATCATGATAGGATATATGTAAAGACCTGTGTTCAAGACTCAAGAAAAGAGGCTTTACAACAAGTCTAGAAAATGACCAATAAATCAACAGGATATGAACGTATTAACACAAGAGTTACAAAGCACTGCAAAAACAGAACTGGTCAAGTACTAACTGTGGTATGGGACTACAGTGCCACTGGTGTACTGCAGGGGGTCTGAAAGGACCAATTTCCACTCCAGGTACCATCTAAGGGCCTAATCAACAAATACATTCAATGTCCCAACCTGGCAAGCAGATAATAATAACAAAGTGTAAGTTACTAGACCTGGGGCTAAATAAGACGCTAGGGAAGTAGTGCCTCCTACATATTAGCATATATGTATACATGGGAGTAGTGAGTGGATAAAAGTAACAGCTAATGTAGCACACATGGATTTTTCAAGCTCCCTCACAAAATACTTTTGTAAATTTTGCTTACTGGACAACAAAACAAAACGTGTGATGAAATTAAAGATGTGAATGTGTGAAATAACACATGAGGAAAATAATTTCTCACTGTATTTACATGGCAAAATATTTCAGCATCAATATTACCACTCAAAACAACAACAAAAATACCCAACAAAACCCACAAAGAAAAGAGAGCTTGGAGTGACTATTAAAGACCAAAAACTACTCAGAAAGGAAACAAAATCAAAAGCATTCATCATTATAAATTTATGCTGCCTTTGTATTACCAATGCTGTCCTGCAGCCCTGATCATATATCTCAAATAAATAAAAATCCAACACAAAATATATAGACAAAAGTAACCAATAAAGTCATGATTCTTTCCTCATACTAAGAATTATTATATAGACTAATATTTTCTCACTTAAAAAAAAAAAAAGATAGTACAAATGAGACAAATTACATAGGTATGTAAGTCACTAATGGTGTGAAGAAAATGAGTAATTCTTCCATACTGGAAGAATTGTTTAGAATGTTTAGAATTGTTTCAATGTTTAGAAACGGAAGAAAGGAGGTTTTCCTCCGTGCAGTATTTCATAAAATTGAATAGCTCATAGTCCAGGCATGGTGGTACATGGGCCAAGAAAATAAAAGCCATCGGATAAAGACTGCACAAACTCCTAGCAGAGAGGTCCTTCAGAAGGCATGAAGATCTGACAGCCCAAGATGCAATCTCTGTTCAGGACTTCACTGACCTGCCTGATGTTGAACGGACAGACAGTGTTTGTTTTGTTTCTATTACACTTCTGGGAGCATCCACCACTGAGCCCCATCCTTCCCAGGCTCCTGCAGCTACCAGCTACCGAGGTGTGCACAGAACCACAAATCCACCTGAGGTGCAGGACAGAAGGGAGGAGGTGCAGCCTGGACACCTGTCAGGAAATGTGCTGAGAGAACTAAGCCAAGAAAGGAGACTTGGAGCAGTCCCTACTGGCCTCACCGACTGGAGGCAGGACAAATATCTCTGTGTGAATGTAGGGCTGATTAATCACTGGAACAGTGTTTGGAGACTGTCTTTAGACAGTTTAGTTGTCGATTTGAATGGCAGCATCACCACATGTGAATCCCTGCCCCGTGTAGCGATGGGCTTAAGGAAAGCAACAGAACTTATCGCAAAATCAGTTTTGTACCTTTGATTTTCAAAACACGTGAGGGCCAGACAAAGCTTTTAGAGGAAACAAAAATTTTGCTGCTCCAGTGGTGAGGAACTATGGTACAGAGAGGAGAAAAAATGGAGCAAAGACAAGGACCCAAGAAGTATGTAAGATACAGGTCTTAAGGGCAAGACATGGCCGCTGCCTCTTGCAAGAGCCCATCTGCCATTTCAGTGATAAGTTTTTGCTTATCAAACGAAAGTCTGCAACTTCTTCATTGCAAAGCAGAAGCTTAGATGCAAAACTGTTTACAGAAGTTAAATAAAGCAGCGGTTCTCCTCCATGTCAAGCTTTTCTAGAGGTCACTTTCAGTTCCAATAGCTTCGGGCTCTCCGGTGACTCTCCAGACAGAACTGTGAAGGGAATCCATTTATATTATTTTGCCCAGTGAGGTTGTGCAGTCTCCCTCACTGGAGATATTCCAGAACCACCTGGCTGCAATCCTGTGGAATGTGATCTAGGATGACCCTGCAGGAGCATGGAGGTTGGAGCAGATGACCCACTGCGGTCCCTTCAACCCGACCTATTCTGTCATTATCCCGCCTTAACAGAACGCAAACTCCTGTGAGGAAAATTCTTCAGCAGACCCCGAGAGTGAAGACAATGGTGTCTCCCCGCCTTCTCGCAGAGAGCAGTAACCCAAACACTGCCCATCAGCGATGCCTTCAGCAAAAGGGGTGCTTTGCCCCACCCCACCCATCACCCAGCACTAACCCCTGGCAGAGGCGGGGGTGCCGTGCCTCCCCCCCCGCCCCGTCGCAGTGGTCTCTCCCTCCTTCTCCCCTCCCCTCCGCGATTGCCGTGGTCGCGCCCTGCCCTCACCGTAGCGCTGCGGGCGCTGCGGGTGCCCCAGCGCCTCCAGCACGCCCGGCCCCCACAGCAGCACCAGGGCCGGGACCAGCCACAGTCGAAGCCTCATGGTCCGGGCGCGGCTTCCTCCAGCACTGCGCGCCCGCCCGTTCGCATCCGCCCGCGGCAGCTTCGCCCTCCGCCCGCCGTGCCGGGCCCGCCGCCCTCCTGGGCCCGCACCCGGAAGCGCGGCAGCTGCGCGAGGGGCATTGTGGGGCGGGCGGGGCCGCCATCTTGAGCGGGGGGGCGGTGCGGACAGGAGGCGCCGGCTCCGCTGTGAGGGCGTGAGGCGGTGAGTGCTGCCTTCGTGGAAACGTGGGATGGGGCAGAGTGTAAGGGATCACAGTGGGGCGTCTGGTCCAGCCTCCCTGCTCCTGCAGGGTCATCCTAGACCACATGGCACAGGATTGCGTCCAGACGGTTCTTGAATATACTCAGGGAGGGAGACAACACAGCCTCTGGACAATCTGTTCTAGTGCTTGGTCGCACACACAATAAAGTTCTTCCTCATGTTCAGGTGGAACTTACTGAGCATCCATTTCTGCCCGTTGCCTCTTGTCCTATCGCTTGGCACCACCAAGAGGAGTCTGGCTCCCTTCTCTTGACACCCGCCCTTAAGATACTTAAATACATTGGTGGAGGTCTCCTCTCAGTCATCTCTTGTGGCTGAACAGGCTCAACTTTCTCAGCCTTTCCTTGTAAGAGAGATGTTCCAGTCCTGTAATCATCTTTGTAGTCTCTGCTGGACCCTCTCCAGGAGCTCCACATCTCTCTTGCACTGAGGAGCCCAGAACTGGACACAGCACTCCAGGTATGGCCTCACTAGGGCTGAATAGAGGGGCAGGATCACTTCCTTCCACCTGCTGGCAATGCTCTTCCTGCTGAGGGCACTTGCTTTCTTGGGACATCCTCACCACAGCCCCCTCACGGTTTTCCCAGGGCAGGAACAGACCTCTGGAAAGGGAGAAGGCTCTGAGGTCTGCAGCCCTCTCCAGGGACAGCGTGGGGTGTGGACGTGCCTGGGCAGGACCCTGATGCTCTCAGATCTTGTATGCTCAGCGATGCCACTCACAGCTGCATTTGCAGCTTCTCCCCAGCCCATGTGAGTGACTGTACTTGGTGACTTTACAAGGTTTTGTGTAGTTTCCTTAGCACAACTGAGGATTGTGGCTCTTATCATTTATTATTACAAATAATAAGTGATAGGTACATGACTCAACTGTTCCCAAAGAGCACGTCTTATTGAGATAAAAGCACAGAAAATGTGCTTGCATTACAGCTGTGCTGTAGTGCTCCAGTTAAAGTTCTCCAGAATTAGCTGGATCTCTTACCTTTTTGCAGATGTCTCTGGCAAAGATGATTGCAAGTAATGTACTCAGCAAAAATGGAGAAAAAGTGTCCCCATTGCCCATCCTGTTTAAGTCGTGCTGCTCATTAGTTAACCTGAAATATTTAAATAGCATCAATAAAATTACTCATTTTTCAATTTTTCATAACACCATATAGGCAGATATAGTACTTAAACCAGGAGTGTGTCTCCCAGTTCTAGTCCCCAAAGATGAGAAAATTATAAGAAGTGAAACCACTGGGGAAACTTCCAGTGGGTCTGCTTTGAACTCCCAACAATTTCCATCTAGTGACTCCTGAAATCAGAGGTTGTGTCTTGCTTAGCAGCACTCGCTGCTCCATACATTTGTTCGGTTGGCTTAATGCTCAGGATGTGCCACCTGAACATGAGGAAGAATTTCTTTACTGTGTGAGTGACTGAGCACTGGAAGAGATTGTCCAGCAAAGCTGTTGAATCTCCCTCACTGGGGATATTCCAGAACCACCAGGACACAATCCTGTGCCATGTGCTCTGGAATGGCCCTGCTTGAGGAGGCAGGTTGGCCCAGATGCTCCACTGTGGTCCCTTCCAACCTTATCCATTCTGTGATTTCTGTGATTTCTATGATTTCTGTGATTTCTGTGATTTCTGTGACCTACTGCTTGTAAACTTGTAGCATCCATATCGTCCTGTGGCAGGGAGTTCCACAACATCACTGTATGTATGAACGGCCACTTTCCTTGCTTTCACCTTGACATTTTGTGACACCATGTGATGACCCAATCCTGCTTCTTGCTTGCAAAAGGACAGTACATCAGTTTTGCCTGCTCTATGCCAGTCACTGCTTCAGAGCCTCCATGGAATCCCCTGCAGTCTGGTAAGGCTCTTCTTGTAGACTGACAAGTTCAAGTGAAATCTCCTTCTTTCCAAGCAAGTGTTTGTTGCTACTCTATGAACTTTTACCATTTCTGTTATTCCTGTTTGTGATGGTGGAACTGGAACTGCATATGGTGTTCATGACAAAGGCACACAATAGATTTATAAAGTGGCATAACAATATTCCCTGCCTTGTTGTCAGTATTGCTTCTGAATATTTCTAATCTTCAGTGTGCTGTTGATCTCCACTGAGCTTGTCCTACAAGTAACATTAAACTTCCCAGCTCTCACTCCTGACATGTAGTGGTCAGTTCAGACAGCATTATTCTACTTGTGACATAAGACTGTCTTTTCCCCATGCACATGGCTTTACATCTGTCTGTCTTCATGATCATCTGTCGTTTTCCTGCCAGACACTGAGGGCTCTGTTCAGTTGCCCACATGTGGGTGTCCAGTGCTATTCCAGATGACACAGAGGGTCTGAGTGAGGCTTTAGAAGAGCCTGGGGGGTCTCTGTTGAGCCCTGTGCCAGAGCCAATGTGTCCCCCATACAGTGGAGCATCAGTTTGGGTGTATGAGCCCTGAATAGAGGAAGGTCTTTCTGCAGTTCTCAGCCACACCTTTTCTCTCCTTTCATGAATAACAAGATATCTTCACCAATCTTTGTCTTGTCACTCCTCACCTTACTCAGATTATTTATGAACAGGCACAGAGATGTGAAGATGTATTAGTGACTTCCTTTCATTGTGAAAACTGACCATGTACTTAGTCTTTTAACTGCATTTCAATCCATGCTGGGATCTTCTCTCTTATCCTGTGATTGTTTAGTCTCCTTAAGAACCTTTGGCAAGAAAGTCTTGAAAGTCTTTCAGAAATCTCAGCAAACTGTACCTCTGCAATCCCTCTTATCCAAGTGCTTGCTGACACATTCAAAAGACTTCAATCTGAGTTTATAAGGCAAGACTTCTCTTGGCAAGAACGATGTTCACTTTTGTTGACCTTTCCCTGGTAAATCACATCTTCCCACATATGCACTAATTATAGTTGTACTAGTCTATGCAGAATAGGTGTCACTTTTAATGGTCACTAGTTCTCCAGCTTTCCCTTAGAAACAAGTTTTTAAAAATAATGTAACATTTGATACAATCCACTTCTTAGATGCCAACAAAGTTTTAAGCAAGAATTTATACCACAGTTAGAATTTCACTGCACAGTTAGAATTATTGCATCCTTGAGTTTCCTGGGTGAACAGTGTCTGTTGAGAATTTGTCACTCTTTGTTTTGTGTAATGAACTTCTTTTTAAGTCAACATCTCTGTTTCAAACAGATTAGAGATAAGGCCAATGATGAAGTGTTTCAGGAGAGGAGCCTCAGGAGGCTCTTGGGTTTTCCACCACAGCCTTATCATCTCTGAGTACTGTTTTTGTAGCCAGTTCAGTTGGTAGGTTTCAGCTTCTGGCACCTGGTCCACTAAGATTATTGAAATAATATCAGATCCTCTTGAAAATTATTTATTATTGAGTTTTATGCATTTTATGACTCTTTCCTTTGATGTAATTCATGAGATCTACCATAACTCTCTGATATATAGGTTTGATTAGTTTTTTCCCCAAATGTCTTATTTTGGTTAGTCTTCCCTTGTGTGTGATTATTCCATGTTTGTGCTCAATCCAAACATCTTTCTGGCTTTTTGGTTTTGTTTTTTTTTGGGTTTTTGGGGGGTTTTTTGGTTTTTTGATATAGTACAGCCATTCTTTAGTATATAATAAATAATTTTCCTCTACCCATGTCTTGATTCTAGTGACTTTCTGTAATTTTTGACCTCCACTGAGTACAGAGTTGAAGTTTCAGGTAGATGATACTTCACCAGCTTTTTAAGATCTCTTTTCAGATTAATAACAACTAAACAAGTGCTCGTCATTGTGAGTATTTGGTGAAGATTATGTATAGCATTTATAAACATCAATTTTCATTTGCCATTTTGTCAGATGTGATTTAATATTGCAGGATCTTTCTGCAAGTCTTAGAATCAACTTTAGGTGGAACTTTTTGGAATAGCGTTGTTTTATTGTGAACAATTTATCCCAATTTTCAGATCCCATATTGGACTTCAGAGGTCCCAGTACAGATCCATTTTTTTATCCGTGGATGGACTATCCTATCTCTCACTGTTTTGTAACTTGTGAAGGAAGATACAGAAAGCCAGGTAAAAAGTTTCTTCTTCTCTTATCACTTGAATTTTCCCACTGATTTGTTTCTTCCAGGACACTTTAATAATAGAAGTTGATTGCCAATAAGTATTTTAGAGTTATAGAACTGTGATTTGGGCTTTGACAGAGCTGATCTCAATGAAGTTGTTAGATTAAAATGTTTAGACTATTGCTATTTAATAATAGCGTAACAGTTTTTAGTAATTATGAAAATTGTCATTCATTTAGCAATATTGTTTATTCCACATTAATAACAATAATTGATTTGGTATCAGTAGGTTGGTTTAATGGCATGTCCGAGTGTGATTTTTTTTTTTTTAATCTTAATTTGTTTTACAAATATATCCTCTTGTGTCCAGTACAAGACCACTTTTGGAGTGTGTTGATACTCTGTGTTAATAGAAATGTGTTCTTTCCTTCCCACAGTAAGGAATTTGAGCCATTTTATTAACACGAGTAGGGACTAAACAAGGCTATAAATACATAGGATATGATTAGGAATTAATGGGAAACAGCACGTAGTGTGTTTTGGTGAGGAATAGCACAAGTACAGCACATTGAAGAAAAAAAATAAAATAATTTAATATATATAGGCAGTGAATGTGTTTCCCTGTGTTAATAATAAAAGCTGGAGATGTGGAGTGACACCTAGCTGGGTAACTGACCCTGTTCAGAAGGGATCCTTTAAGAACAACTGTTTGGTAAAAGAGGTAAACCCACTACTCAGAGTGATTCATAAAATATACAGTTTAGTAGTTTGCTTGGAAAGGAAGGTGAATTCTGTGGCACACCCTGGAGGAAGATGGTGGATTACCTTTGTTTTGTGAATGTTTGAAGAGTAAATGATCCCCTGAGGAAAAAGTCCTGATCTTGGTTCTGAGCTGAAGAGATAAGCAGAGCTCCTCCCTACCCATGTGGGAGATGTAGGCTTCATAAAGCTGCATATTTTCCCATGGGAATTATTGAAACCTGTATTGCGTGTGGCTTTTGAACCTATGTTGGGCAAAGTCCTGGGAAGTGTGGTGACTTACAGGAAGTGTTCATACTTTGGGAGAAGGATGGAATGAATCAGTTAATAAGACTCTTCCACTTTCATGATCCTCTGGGAAAAAAAAAAAAAAAAAAGACAAAATATTTCTTTAAAAGCACTTGGGAGTTCCTCAATGTGAAATAACCTCCAAAACACAGAAAAAACCCAACAGCGAAACATCATCCGTGTTTAGGTAGCACAAGGAGGGCTTCATGTTTGCTTCATACCATGGAACACAGACCTAACAGCAAGAACAGGTTTACAAGAGTTAACAGGCAGAAGGCTGGTGTACTTTGGCCTGACTGCTGAGGTTGTCTTCTCCCTCTTGCTGGTAAATGAGATCTGGACTCCTATGGCATACCAGTTCTGGAGTTTCTGTAATTCCTCTCTTCCTTATCTCTTTTTTCTCCTCTGTTCTCTTCCATGTCTGTCTTTCACCAAGTCATCTGACTTAGTCTCCTCTTTTATCTCCATAGCTGTTTTTCTTTCCTATACAGCATTTCATTACTTAGAAGGCCTCACCCTTACTTAGCACTGTTTGGCCTATTGTCACTTTCAAAATATGTAAACTAGCACTCGACATTAGTGATCCACGAGTTTATAGTACATTTCCCAACATTTCCCCTACCTACTTAGCAAGACAGAAATTTGGCTACAACTCTTGAAATATACATATTCCAATATTTTATGACTTTGAGGAACTTCTATGGTCTCCTGTGGTCTTCCAGGACTACACAAATATGCTGCAACTGGACTGACTTACCTGCTGTGCTAGTTTTGAAATCTGCTATTACTGCATCACAAAGGAAAGCAGAGACCAACATGAGAGAGCTTTTTAAAGGCAGAAGCAACCTGAATTTGTTCTTCATTATTGTGAGCATATGTTCTCTATAATTATAATAACACATAATGCTTTTCTTCCCTGAAGCATATCAAAGTTAATCTTCCTAGGGAGGGAATATACTCTTGTGAAGTTACTTCCTGCTACAGTCTTTTAAAAAGTCACAAAGAAATTACTTGGCCCTACACTCTGACACAAAGTGGTCCCTATTTCTTTATCTGCCAGGAGATGGTGCTGCCAGTCTTCCATCTCCTTCTTTCCAGTTTTTAGGAAAGGTGGCACATGTTTATGTATAAATAATGAAGATACCTCTGCCATCTGACTGGTGTGCTTTTGTCCTAATAGGGATCTTAAGGGAAACAGAAAACACCTTTCCATATTTAAAGCTTACTACTATCTTACAACTGGACATACATATTTAAGATTCACCAGATGTCAATGGCAAAGCCATTCAGGAACTTTCCAGGGTTTTTTAGTGTTCCATGGCGTGATGATGAATATAAACCACTTAACTTTATGATTTCCTGGGTAGTTTCACACATGCCTTTCTCACCTTTACAGACATCTGTGGATACACTCTGGCAAGATGGTTCATACTTTCACAGGCATCCCAGCCCTGTTCAGGGAACAAGAGTTGTGACACTGCTTTAAAAGGAAGCAAGATGCAGTTTTAAAACTCATCTTAAATCACTTTTTGTAATTTAGACAGTTCTGTTAGCATCAGTGTTAGCAGGTCATGTGGCTTCAGGTTCCACTGAGCACACTTTACAAAATTTGGCCTGAAAAGACCTTGCAATGCAGAGAGAGACACATTCTCTTCTGCTTGATCACATTTATAAATACGTGTGAATACAGAGCAACAGACTTCCTTTTAAGCTCAAAGGATCCATTTTTTGGCTTTGTTTATTTGGTATCAGATTTTCTTTTCATCAGTGCAATTATTTGGTAACACTCATGGCTACAGGAAAAAAAAAAACAAACCTAAAAAAAAAGAACTGGACCTAATTTCAAATTCCCAGGTTTTGTTATGTTCTGGTTCTAAAATACATCCTGATGATTCAACATATATCCTGGTGACTTCTCTTACCCACACAACAGCTGTCACAGATGCTGGTGGAAGTTAACATCTCTGGTATTGATTCCTGCTCTTCAAAGGACATCAGGTATTTTTACTGATTTTCTTTTCTCTCCAAAGAAAAAGCTTATTTGATGTGAAGTTTAATAGAAGAAAAGAGAATCTAAGTACAAGGTAAAATGTATTTCTTCTGGCAGTATTTTTGATCAGACATTAGGACCAGGCATTATTCCAGGAGTACTGTTAATGTAATGGCAGCTAATGTGGAGCCTGTGGAAAGTAATGAAATGTGGGCCTGTCTCCAGCTGTACTATTTTGGTGTATGAGAAACAGAGGGAACTGACTGCCAGTATACTCCAGCAGCCTAAGTAAAACCTGTCAGCTGGACAACTGGACACCTACCATAGTCCACAAACAAACAAAAACCTCCAAACATTTAACTGATTAAATTTGCACATGTTTGGGTTTGGAAAGATCTGCTAGCATTCTACCTTATGCAGACTGCTTTAGTTCTACATTTGTGTGTGTATATGTACTATGTCTATATATACATATAAACAGGCCCTGTTTAGGCTTAGAATTGTATGGGAAGCTTTATAAGAGACAAATGAAACTCTTTTGGGCAAACTGAAATCAGTGTTCGGTGGCTTCACAAGTGAGACTTATTCTCATGCATGGGAGTTGAAAGGTGGTGCTCCTGGGTTTTTTTCCCTTGCTAGCTAGGTTGGCAATATGGGACTTAAGTGTAAGTGGAGACTTCAACATGCTATGGAAAATTCATGTATTGAATTCTGTACCATCTGCATTATAAAGAAACAGAAAAAGAGTGGGCTAGAAAAAGGCTGTGCTGGAATGGATTTGTACCTTCTAGGTTTTTTTTTGGCAATATCTCAAATACAGAGCAATTCATGGAATACATGGAATGTGGCATTAGACTTTGCTTGCTATTCCTAATTAGAGCTGTAGTAGACCACACTTGTGAATGTGGCATCATCGAGAGTTGCTTGAAAAGAGACAAATGCCTGAGCCAACCAAATAAGACCTTGCATTTTCCTTGAGTTCCATGGTGAGAACTGGGGTCCTGAGCCTTTTGCAGAATCAGATGCTCTTGAAAAAATTGCTGTGATGGGATGTTACAGTGATTCTCCTGTACGATGAGAAGTTACGTGTCGGTCTTAATGCTCCTCTGGGCACCATCTTAAAGCCTCAGCAGAGCGGAAGGACCAGGACAAGAGGATCTCGTGTAGTGACCTAGTGACTTTGCAGCAGAAGGACAGGGCAGAGTTACCCTAAATTGCACCACTGACTGAATAAACCCATTCGCCCCAGAACTGGAGGAATGCAGGCAGTTTTTTGCTGAGCTGCTGCAGCCCTTAGTGTCTACAAGCTATCAACCTGTTCAGAGGTTTCATTCTCCTTTATTTTTGACCCTGTCAACTCACTGGTATCTGAGACCCATAAGTGTGAAGCATTGCTGCTCCAGGCCAGCAAGTACTTCACACTCTGAATAGGTGTAAGTGCCTGAACTGAGCAGGAATCTGGATCCAAGTCGTCACAGTTCTTTCTCAGACAAAATAGTTCTTCTGAGTATGTGAGTGAGACCAAGAGGATTTATTTTTAAATAATTTCTTTGCAAAGAAAAGTTCACCAAATGTCTTGGGTCTATGAGCACTATGTCAAAATCTTCATGTGATGAGAATTCACACACGCCACCTGTTTCCAAGAAGAAAAGGAAATCTTTATGAGCAGCCTGCATCTGGGACAGCACTGCAAAATGGGCCTGCATGTGTGTTGGACTTGTAGACAGCCTACTGATGTCAGACTCAGGAGCACCAACTGGCTCCCTTCATCCAACAGTCAGGGTTCAGGTGACCCAGACTGGACATCCTCATGATGGAGCTTTGGTGAAGGAGCTGCATTTGAACTGCTTAAGAACTGTGTGTGATTCAAGAGTCACCTGCCCATCAGCTGAGATTTCAACATTTTTTAATATGTCTTCTTATTTATATGCCTTTGATGTCTCATTTTCATGGTGCCTCATTTCTCTCCACTGCAGGGCTTTCAGTTCCGTGTGCTTGAAATGTGACTCATAGAATCACCACTCCCCAGCCCTGCCCAATTACACTGCTCTGGGATGTGCTCACCAGCCAGATCTGATATAGGACACACAGCAGGAAGACAGAGAGAAGGGCACTTCCAAGGAACACTTCTGCTGCAGGACAGTGCTGCTAGAAGGCGTGTTCCCTTTGACACCTGTGCAGGCTCTTCATCCTTCTCCTGGCCCACCTGCAGTGGTTTGGCTGGAAGTATATTCTGTGTAGTGGTAGTAAAGAGCCTTGAGAGACCTGCCCTCTGGGTCAGCAGATACTGCCACCAACTGTGTTACTCACTGAGCTGTAGCTTAGATCGCCCTGGTAACACAGCTCTGCCATCATAAGGCAGCTGGGAGCACTTTAGTAATTCTGTAATCACAAATGTCAGACTAGGTCAGGAATCTCCAAACAGTTTGGACCACTGGAGTGTAGTCAACTCTGAAAACTTGTTGTACCCTTTTATTAAAATTCTACTTAAAACCATGTTTTCATATGATCCTGCAGAGTCCATACCAGTGGCTCATGGGCCACAGTAAGGAAACCACTGGCCAAAATACTTCAGCTGTAACTAACTTAAGGTACCATTAAAGAGAGTCCATCTAAATCTCTTCACCTTTCTGTGTGTGAATCAGTTTTCCAGTGGTAGAGCATAGATATTGATATATATTAGATGTGAAATGCAAGAGCCAAGTGTTCATAGTTATTATACACCTGCTGACTTAAAGCACCAATTTAAAAGGACTGGGAAATAACCTGAAAACAAGCACAGTGCTAGACCCATTTTTAAGTGATTATCTTAGGTAATTTTCTTTATGAAAAGTGACACCAAGCTCATGTTTCTTACACATGACTGCAAACTGTTATTGCTGAAGAACTGGTAGGCAGAAGTTTCTAAGGTCCCTAAAGCAGAAAGCAAAAGCACAGAGTTTACTGCAAATCTAGGACAGAAACTCATACTCGGTTATCACTCTTGTAATATTTTTGTTCTCAAAAGAATACTGCTTTATATATAACCAGTGATATTAATATGGCTCTTTGTAAATTATTTTTGCACTTGGGGGAGAAGATAATAAAGGGAGTGTTTGAGAAAATGTCTGTTCTGAGCAAATGCCTGTTAGTTAAGGTAGTAGGTAAACAGCACTGTAATTAAAGGACTCAAACACTTTTGAAGTTGCTGAGGAAATGTGTGACAAATATCATCAAGAATGTGGTTCAAAGGATATAGTTCATATCTCTAAGACATACAGGGAAAGCCTAATTCTAATCCTATGCTACTTGTGTACCTGGCTTCAGCTGAATCAAACTTACTCCGCTGTCAGGTATCAGCACTGGGTAACTTTTCTGGCTTTATCTGGGATGCTGAGAAAAGATGACCCATGGGATCAGGGCAACGAAGGAGTCTGAAACAGGTCATAAAAAGGGCCATGAAAGATGAGGTCAATAAGGTGACCAAGAAAAAGTTTAAGAGAAAAAAACCCCCAAACTCTCTAGTGTCATCAGAGCTTTTGTTCTTGCTCTTGTCTCCTTGATACCTTCTTCTCCTTTCCTTTTCCCTTTGACCTTCACAAAAACTGTTCCAGTTTGGCCAGTTAAATGATGATGAATATGTTTATCCTTGTTTTTGTTTGTAATTAAATTTCACTGAATTCTTAGGTATACTCATAGTTTATTTTGTTGGCTTCTTGGGTTTTTTTAAATTATTTGTGTTCACAGATACAGGTAAAAAAAGGAGTGGAAGGCGTAAATAGTTATGCAGAATCGAGGTCTACAGTTGTTGGATTTCTGGATTGTTTAGAAGACATTGTCTTGTCCTCCAAGACAGCTGACTGAGAAAATCGCGACACAGGCAAACACTTGTGGTGGGATCCCATGGGCCTCCACTTACATTTTCCATTTAAGGGCAACAGTGTCTGCACAAGACCTCTGGACTCTTGTAACAGCGGTCATCCTGCTTAGGTGCCTTTGTCAGGATTACAGGCTGATCAGATGTCTATACCAGCATCTTCCAGCTATACTGGCAGAGGCCTTGCTGTAGGAGTCATTTTGCAGTAGGAATCAGTAAGACCAGCAGACTGTCCACTGCAAATTAAACCATCCTTTTTGTCAAAAGTCAGTTCTTCTGTGTGTTTTGACAGGAAACATTGCTGGAGCCAGTGTAAGTAAGGATGCGCTGCTGCTGTTTCTGCTGCTGTTTCTAAAGCAATTATACTGCGTTTAAAGAAAACATCACTTTTCAGGGCCTTTTACAACACTAAAGTGATTAGAACAAAATTAAATCAGTTGAATTTTAGTGTGCTGCTGTTGGACAGGTTTTCTCATTTACCACAGCTGATACAAATCTAGGTCTTTTTCCCTTGAGAATAAAATTATTGGCTTTTCTGAGTATCTAAGCAATAGTCTAAAGCATAATTCACCAAGCCCCAATCTCCAGAATGCAATGATAGTTCTCCAAGAATAAAAGCACCACCACTGACTATACAAACATATTTGTACTTAATGATTTTTGCAATATGGGGTCTAAAATAAAAATAAGATAGTATAAAAATAAAAGAAATTACGGTCTTGAGAGAAAAAAACCCCCAGCAACACTGCTGTTTATGTAAGATGAAATAAGTATAGTGGGTAGTTTTAACACAGGATAACTTTAATGTATTTGTTAGTGGATTAGTGAGACCAACTGACTGCATTAATGTTTTTAATGCTATGTAGAATATTGGGATGATTTAGCATTGTGTGTTTGAAAGACACGGCCCTGAGGAACCTGTAACTTTGAAGTTGGACCTGCTCTGAGAGGAGATGTGAACCATGTAATTTCCATAGGTCCCTTCCAGCCTTAATGGTTTTATGACTCTAAAGCATTATTGAAACTAAGCTGCTTTTATTAAAATATTTGCCATGTTAGTGGCTGACAGCATTGTGTAATGATAAGAGCAATGCAGATGTGATGTTTAAACTATAAAAAGTCATAATCAGTAAAGTATGAAACCATAAACAAACAGCTGTACTTAGTAAATGTGTGTGTGCAATTTATGCAATGTAGAAAAACAGTTCAAGTATGAGGAGATGTTTTGTAAGATCTTTAAATGTGTATTACTTGTCTTGCTCCTATTAATGCAAAGATATTGCATATATGGCAGTAAGTACACCTGAGCAGTTTTTTTATTTTGTATGAGTTTATTGCTTTTATATTGCTGTTTTACTATGCCAACTTCTAGTATTTCCTACCATAACTTAAACCGTGTTCAAATGAGCTATTTGAAAAGTTAAATTTAATTAATGAGTAAACTGGCTGTTCTTATCTGTACACAAGAACAGCTAGAAAAGAGGAGTTTAAGGATTTTGACTTTTATTTATGCTTTTTCCAGACAACGTGACCAATAATTACTGTTAAATGTGGTTTCTAAATAGTCTTCACCCAAGACACCATAATTAAAGTAATGTATTTAGTACAAAATTTTAACAACATTTTTCTGTCCCCATTTGAGTCCAGAAATCCGAGTTATGCAAAGGCAGGAGTGGCTCACAGGACTGCAAAGTTACAGCTAATGATGTGTGGTTACTGGCATGGGGTCAGCCTAGGTCCTTAGTAACCAAAAGTTGTTAGCATCTGATTATAACTGATTTCCAGCATCAAATGAGTCAGTCTCCTGCAAGCAGACATGGTCGAATCTCATAAATAAATACACATATATATACAAACACATGTAAATATATATAACAAAATACTTACAAATAAAACATATATTTCAGTATACACACACTAGCACAACTGAAACTATTTGGTGTATTACTTATTATTTTCCCACATTTTACTTCTCATGAATATGGGGCATCTTTTAGGTTATAATTTTAAAGAGAGGATTCCAAATCCACTTCTCGGTTGAAAGTAATAGGAGTCTTGCTCTAGATTGTTTCATTTTAATAAGTTAAACTTCTTTAGTGAACTAATTTTCTGTGGTTAATTATCAGCTCATCTTGTTTCTTGCATTAATCCCATATTCTCCTGTTTTCTTGATTACAGGCATTACTACCAGGACATTTCATTCTGGAACAGTACAGAAACAACCTCCCACACAACAAAGCACAGGAGGACTGTAAACAAGGTTTGCCTTTTGATGCTTAATTTTTTTTTTACCCTTAAGCCCAACTTGTGAAGGTAGAAAGAAATTGGATCATGAAGAACGCCTGAAATTGTAGTAAAACAGGTTTGCTGACCATCCTTGTGTTCTGCTAGGATGTCATTTGGATTGATGCTTCTGCTAAGGATACCAAGCTTCTTTCCTTGGTGAAGATCTTAATTTTTGTTTTTTATTTACAACTCTTCTTTTTGTGCAGTTTGAGACTCAGGAGCTTTCACTGCTGGAAGATATTACTCCTAAAGAGACTTGGATTGTGCAGCCTAATGAGTGAGAATCTGGTGTCACTCTCTTTGAGCCAACAATAACCATTACAAGACCAGACCCAGAAGCCAGTGCAAACTAGACAAATAAGCCTGCCTTGAGTCTGACAAGTAGGGATGTTAAAAAGTCCTTGTACTTGGGTTTTTGTTATGTAGCCACATCAACCATCATAATTTGCATTGCCATGGGGAGGAGGAATGCTCCTGGCCTCTCCTCCCATGGACTTCTGTTCCTGAGGAACCATGCAGTGTGGGGTCAGCATGTGGGTGGGGGAGGGAGAAGGGAAAGGTGTCCATCCTTGCATATGGTTTTGCATTCAGGCTGTCTGATGCCAGCCTAAGAGGGGCACTAGGGACAAGCAGAGATGAGACAGCAGAAGGTTTCAAAGGCAGTATGGATTTGTGTTGGACTAAATTGACTGCATAACTGTGACCTCAGAGGGATCCTCCAGAGCATGTATCCAGTGCAGGAACTGGTTGTCAGCACAGGAGACGTGGCCCAGGAGGACAGGCTGCCACTGGAGCTTTGTACCCCAGCAATTCCCATTTAATGAAAGTCTTCAGACATCACTGTCAGGGAGTATGATTCAGCACAGCCTTTGGATTGCTGTAATTTATAAGGCTCAGACTGATACATTTTATCCTACAACACTGTTTAGAAGCAATATGTAGAGTTTTTAAGCCAAGGATCCTTGAATTAAGAAAGTAAGTAAACAAATTACTAATAGCAAACAGGAGTTTTGGGAGTGGGTGGGTGCAAATGGATATGAAAGCTGAGTGACAAGGAAGAAAAACAAACAAAAATACATCAAACTGCATCTACCAGTTGGTTTCATCTCTGTGAAGCAGGTCTCTGAGGCAGTCTCCCCAAACAACAGCAATCTCTCTATTCCATTTGGAAAAGGAAAACATGGAAAAACTTAACAAGTCAAGGGAAAAAACAAGCAGGAACAGACAGGAAATATGCTGTTAAATGTAAGATTTTTAATTTTTGGTCATTCCTTCCACAAAGGTCCCTCAGTAGTCAGATACTCCTCATCTCTAAATGTTAAACTTTCTTCACTATCACAGTATTTTTCTTATTAACCAATGATATTTTTATAATATGCCTTTATTTATTTATGTTTCCTAAGAGCTTGAAGATTTTTTTCTCATTGTTTTAGAAACTGGGATTGCATAGGAAAATACTTTAGAAGAAGAATGCAGGGCATGGAAAACAATTTACATCCCTGTATCTTGTCCCTGTCTGTGGCCCCACAGGTCGCAGAATGGAGACAGTGCTTCCTTTGGCTACATGAGTAGGAAAGAACTGATTACCAGGGCTAAAGGAACACAGGACTTATCCAATCTCATACATCCAAGTAAGTCTGTAATAGACATCTACTTCAGAAGGCCCCATAAAATGTGTAGTCAATAAATCTAAGCTAAAAAACAGGTTTTCAACATCCTCTAACCCAAAATACCTAAAGAAAAAGACTGAGAACCACAGCTATTAAAAAAATAAGATACAAGAAGAGGTCAGGAGAGATTGGGTATTGCAGAGGCCCTTGGTTTCTGCAGTAGTAGAAAGTATATGACATACAGTTCTAGCAAGAGGCACTCTACTCCACTTTCTCTTACTAAGGACGAAATCAACCTTACCACAGCTCTTCCAAAGTGGATCTGAGAGGCAAACTCCTCCTGGATCTGAGTTGGCTAGATGAGCGTCCATCTAGTAATTGCAAGTTGGTTGTGAAGGGTCTCAAGGGTAAACATCCTCTTTCACACAATACAGTAGTTTTGTGTCATTTCCATCAAAACAGTGAAGTATTTTATTGGTCTGTGTATTCTGCTTTTTAAAGTTCTTTATCTTGTACACCCTCACTTCTCTGCCTAGGTGCAGGTGTTTCTAAGTGCATCCTTGTAATCCATTATCATCTTAATGCTACAGTCAGGATTCTTTGGCCTTCATGTTTGGTTTTGTTTGTAGGTATGATGTGAATAATGTTAATGGAGAATGATTACAGATGGGATGCACCAAGTGGGAATAAGATTCCATGTACAAACTGTGCAGCATGAGGTTATGTTAATAAAATGTATTTCAAAGACTTTTCCCTTGATAGTAATCTAAATGCTGATTCCACAATTCTTTATATTGCAGGTAAGATGTGACACTAGAAGACCTTGAGCTACCTGGCTGAGAGAGAACAGGTAGCCTCTTCAGCCAGCAGGAAGCACCAAGTGATGGGAAGGGGAAAAAAAAGTCTCCTTTGGATCATGGCAGCCAGCTCAAAGCCATCTTAAGGCCAGTCTAACCAACTGCAGACACTGGCACAGCGTGCCCATATATAGAAGGTATGATAATGGAGAAGTAGTCAGCACAGTGATGCACTCCCAAAATCTTGTAGGAGTTGTATGGGGTACTATTAAAACTGGGCAATAGACTATATTATCCGTGCAACTGCTTCTTTGAGCTCTTCTTCTCAAGTCTTGCTTCTGTTCACACATCAACTGCACCAAACAGATGTCTCATGCAGCTGAGGAAGCAGTGCTGAATTCCAGGCAGAGCAGATGGCAAGTCACTTTTAAGGGTTTCATTTAAAAGACCAACATAATGATATAGGACTCTATGGCATTCAGTCAATCAGTGCTTGCAAGGTGATGGAATAACAGGATTTATTTGTTACACTGGGAGATACATTTTCCGTATTTTTTTATCCTTGTTGTCAGTCATGTGATTGCATGACTAGTTGGGGAATCAGAGACAACTCTAATGGAAAAGAGAAATTAGGTCATCTGGTCCATCCTCGCTGCCAGGACATGACTGTTCCCTGCAGTGGATCACTTCCCACACAGTTATCTTTCCAACTGTCTTTTAGAAGATGGAAATGCAATTCAGAGTCCCATTTGGCTATGGCTTCCAGAGCTTTTGAGGACTTTTTATTTGGCCAAGAATGCTTAATGAGAGAATCAGATCTAACAATTTTAAATACATTTCAAAGAAAAAAAAGCAAATCTCAGAATTTCATTCTCAATAAAAAACTTTTTAATAGAAAAATTGTGCAATATTTGGGATAATTGAGGACACTGTTTTCATTTGACAAGAAATAGTTTCTGTGACTGAATTCTACAAATTAAACAATAGGTTTCCTGCTAAAAAGATCACGCAACTAATTCAATAAGTAGTTTAGGAAGCATCCAGTACTCGTGATACTCTGAGCAGACTGTCATCAGGAGACCCAGCACTAGTGCTAGCTGACTGTAGGTATTCCAGGTTGCCTTGATAAATTACTCCAAGTGCTTGGATCCCCATCCTTCAGCAGAACATCTCAGTGGGCCAACACTCCGATTGTACAGAGCAGGATTGGTTATTAAGGAAAAAAAATTAATAAACACAAATGGAAAAACAGTGATAGAACTTACACATAAGGAATTGGCAAACTACTTCCCTTTCAGCAGCTTCAGCATGACTTCCATGCTGCCTGCAAATGCAAACAACCCCCATCCTTTACTACTACATCACCATGCTCACTGAGTAAATCCAGTATTTGAGTTACTAAGTGGCAGTCCAAGTATTTCCCTAAGGTTGATCTCCTTTCCCAAAGGACCCATTTGTTTTGTTTTACCTGGAGATGTGACCATGCAGTTTG
Source organism: Falcunculus frontatus (assembly GCA_013398115.1). Classification (NCBI taxonomy): domain Eukaryota; kingdom Metazoa; phylum Chordata; class Aves; order Passeriformes; genus Falcunculus; species Falcunculus frontatus. The sequence continues at coordinate 839,110 of VZRV01007194.1, read as the reverse complement.
GTTTACGGATTGATTCACTTTCTGAAGTTAGGCACGGGTTCTCCAAACTCTACTCAGCCTTGCTGGAGCACTTCCTTTGGCTACCAGATTCTCATCCTTCTTTGCCTTCTCACACTTACCTACATCATTTCTTGATGTTTTTAGACCATCATCATTCACTAGAGAATTTTGTTTGAACTTCACCCTGCAGCAACATTCTCACCAGAGAGGACTCAAAAGGCTTTAAGGAACTTCAGCAGAAACCCAGCAGTTCAGAAACAAGCTCATAATGACAAAATGAGTAATGTCTTCTGTAGATCTCTGAAAAAATCATGACCACTGCAACCTCAAGTAAAAGTGCATGTGGTTGCTTTTTATGTCTCACCAGAGAAATCGTAAGATTTTCTTGATAAAAGATGCCTTTTTTCCTTCTCCAACAGAGGAAGAGTGCTCTCAGGTACTCCAGAGTTTAAGAATAAAACAGGTTACTCTCTCCAGTTGCCTTATTAAATCTTCAAATTAATCCACATAGCTTTTCCTTTTGTCCCCAGCAGAACTACAAAGACACTGCAAGGTTATTCCATCTCTGCTATAAACCCTGAAGTCATTGTCAAGTTCTTACTATCTTACTTGTCTTTTGAAGTACAAGAGGGCACTCTGTATTTCATTCCTTCAAATAAATAATGCTTGACCTTGTGTTAATTTAAATGGGCTTTATCCCATGATTTTAGGTAGTCATTGAGGTTACCAAAGGTTGTCCAAAATTCATGTTGTGAAAGGGTCAGCATGCCAGGTGGGAGTTCCCAGGGTTTGGATGCTTGTGTATGTCATGCTCTCCACAACAGGGCTGTGAAGCTTTACCGTAATAATTATTAGATCCATGGTGACATGACAATTTACCTTGGTTTTGTTGCAGTAACAGGTTTCTAGATTCCACTTGATGAGGAAAGATGTGGTTACTAACAGAAGAACACATAGAATTATAGACCTTTTGTAGGTGTAGCAATTTCCTACTGTTAGAGAAAAACAAAACATTCCAGTATTACAAATCCACTCAACAGTCAACTTGTTTTCTTTCCTTTTACTTTTCTTACTGCACCATTTAATCCTAGTAATTTCTTAATTAGTAGTAAGGCCTGCCTGGTTGTCTCAACAAGTGAAATTCAGAAAGTCAAGAAATACAGCAAGAAGTTCCAGGATGCTGATAGCGATCTCATATTTGTACCTGGCTGGAAAAAAAAAAAAGTTACATTTGGAAACTTGAGCAACTTTTAAAAATTAAAGCATCTTTGACTAGAAAGTTGCACCCTTTCTCCACCAGTTCTAACTGGATAAAAATATTTGCAATTTACCCATCAATCAAGACAGACAGATAAGCAACATTTCCTTTTTATCTTTTAAACAGTAACCTAACAAGTGAGCAGTTTTTATAAAGAGCAGCCATTTGGAAAAAGAAAATACATTTATTTCTTTCAAATGTCAGTGCCCATGCTGTTAAAGATCATTCTATTAGACAACCAAAACAATTCCTTCTTCCTCAGCTGTTTTGTCCCTTTGCAATAGATTCTTTGTAGATGCACTCCAAAACAAATTGCCTCCTTTACCAGCCAAATTATCACTGACAAAACACAAATCTAAGTATTTCCGACCATCGATAAACTGAATCCTCACTAACATCAGCAAAACCTTGAGCAAAAGAATGTGCAGCATTAGGACCCACCTCTGAAAACCAATTACTGTTGATGTATTGAAGTTCTGCACTATGTAGTATCCCTGCATACCACAAAATGTTCCTCGAGCACTCTATTAATCTAAGATTCCTCTCTGTGCAGAACAGCTGACAGAATGCTTACAAGATTTAGCCAACAGGCAGCACTAACACAAAAACAAGTGGGTAGAAACTAGCTAAGAGAAAGCTTTTATTTGGATTTCTAGCTATCAGCAGGATGAGGACCTGGAACAGACTTCCAGTACCAAAGGAGGAAAAGAATCTAATACCAGCCTGGATAAACATACTGTGTAGTGCCTATGGTGGCAATGAGTGGGATGTGATTATCTAGGGGGTCTCCTCCAGACTTATTTTAAGTACATACACCACAGCAGAAGTTGTCCCACTTTGAAGCAGAAGTCTTCAATTGGTTAGGCTGGCACACTTAAGGCTGTATCCTCCACAGGAACCATTTATAATTTCTAAAAATTTATATTGTTTTTATTATTTATCAAAGCTGCTGGTTTTGAGCCACATTCTACAGCTCTGCTAGAGGTGGACCATGTGCTCTTGGTATAGAACAGCACATAACCATCTCATTACTTGTAGAATGGAGCAGCACATGCAGAGATAAATATCTTTTCAGTCTTGACCACCCACCAGACCTTCACATGTCACTTTGAAGTAGTAGTATTTTCAAGGTGCAAGAGATGAGAGCAATTTGTGCCTTCAAGCACCTCCCCACCAGCCATCCAGTGTGCCCAGCCCTCGCTCCAGAGCCTTAGGAGGACAGGGTAGAAAGGAAGAGCAAAGCAAGGACAGCTGGAGTAGAGCAGAGCAGGAGAGTAACCAGAACATTAGAAACACATTTGTAGAGACAGACGTTTCACAGCAGAGTAGTTTTGAACTTGGCTGGTAAATAATTCAAGTGGGCCGAGCAAAAGCCCTAATTTTGTTCCCACTGAACATTACTGAAACTGTCCCAGATGGTATAAAACTTGAGGGGAGGGACAAAATGGAATATCAAAAATTGAGTCAGTTAAATTGCCTCTGTACACAAACTCAGTTAAATTCCCCTGTACACAAACTTCTTTGATGATGCTCTGGTACTCCTTGAGAAGCTCCTCCTGTTCCTCCCACTGATGCAACTGTCAACCATCTCTCAACCACAAATCTTAACAGCAATAAACTGGCATGAGTTTCCACTTGACACAATGCTTACTGAGCACTAATACTTATTTGAAGCATTTTGGCATAGCTACATATTAACAAATAGCTATACTTTGAAGTCTCCAAATAAAAATATATTTTATGTAGGTGCTTATTCTATGTTTGCATAAAACCCTACTGAAGACCTGATATATGAAAATTTATTTTCTCAAGGTCCGGTATTTAAACTGATTCATTCTAACATTAAAGGTGAATTAAGTAATGAATAAAGTTCACCAACTACTGAAACCTTTTAAATCATATAGCAAGATCTTGTTCAGACCATTTAGTCTGATCAAATTAGCTCTATAAATGAAGTTTAAGTCACCTATACATTGAAACCAGTGAAATTATGCTAACAGAACAAAGGCAGCCTTTTATGTCAGCCTGGATTTTTCAGAAGGGATGAGAGTGGCAAAACCTTGGCTCTGCCATTTTTTGAAATAGCCCAAATATTCTGTTGCCTCCTGGTTCATGTTGGCGTAGTTTGTTCTATGAATAGAAACAAGTATTTTTTAAACTTCACTGGGCTGATTCATGCATCCTGTACTACAGAGGCTTCAGTATCTCTAACACATGCACAAAATCTCTCTGCAAGCCTTGAGTTATGTGAAGAATGCTATAATGTACAGCGTTGTTACTGCTGTCACTGCTGAGACAAACTCTATCACTCCCTGGCTGTCACACACCAGATTTCCACAGGGAATGCAATTTAAGTAATTCATAACATAGAAACAAACATTTCTTCTCCCTCTCATTTCCTCCTTTTTACGGGACCATAATAAGCCCCTTTTATTGTTTCCAACAGGTTTACAACAGATTGGAAATACCGAGCAGCTGCTCAGCAGTAACAACTTCAGCAGCCATATGTGATTTGAAGCCAAGGCCTAAAAAAAGCCCCACTCTTCTCCCTCCAGACAGGTTTTAGGAACTCTCGTTTTGTTTCCAAAGTCGAGGGATTTCACAATGACAATGACCACAAAAACAAGAGTGAGGATTTAACTAAGCAAAGAGGTTGGACAAGAGAGAATCTAATTTGCAATAAAAAAGCTTATGAGCCACTTCTAATGGCATTTACAGAATCTCTGCTTGGGGTTTCTTACACTGATGTCAACTCCCAGATCCTACACTAGAGACAAACTGCCCTAAACTAGATGGCATATACAGAAATACAAGTTTTAAAATACTTGGATGTCATCGTTTCGGGCTACACTTTATCATCAGGTGTACTCATGACTATGTGGCAGAAGACAACAAAGCATTCCTCTAGGAAGCTGGGGTCCTCACAGCATAGTGGAAAATATCATGGCAGTCATCCAAAGCTGGTACTAACATTTCACCCTTCCCACTCTGGCATTTTATTCAGCTGAAAGCAGGCCAAGCTGTAATTGCTGGAGCTTTCAGCAGCTGTGTCATCTAGCCACACTCACACAAAAGAAGGCAGTTAGTTTTTGTTACACAAGTCTGGGATTTCAGCTGTACAATGGGAATCTCAAGTCTGGAGTCCTCCAGTAATGTCTGGAATAAATTACAAAGTCTGCCCTTTTCCTACATATGATGACTTATTGCCCAAGTTTACCTGAGAGGGAAAGACTCTGTGAAGCCATTTAGGGAATTACAATCCATCCCTTTTTTTGTGATATCATCCCATTCCCCTACACATTTCATTCCCTCCCTCCTCCAAAACAATGCAAATATTTGGCCAAATTTTGGAAGTAACAATGAGGAGAGATGCCAATGTATTCATTATTATTAAAATTTAAAAGCTGATGCTGCAGTTTCAAGACTTCTTTTTTTCATGTAAAATGTAGATGCAATGAACGAGAGACAGCTAGAATTTGCCCAGCTTGGTAAATATCAGAAAGCACATTTAATAAATTAAGCTATAATCTAGATACAAGGCCCAGATCCTGTTCCTATAAGGAAAACTGACAACTCTCTCAACAAAGTGCAAAAGAAAAGAAACAAGAGAACAGTGTTAGCTGACAATGTAGTGCAAGCTAAGACAGCAGCCAGAAGACAGCAAAGAAAGCAAACCCTTAAATGAGCAGATAAAGCTGACTGCTACATGTCAGTACCCAAACAGCTTTACTAGAGAATGCCAGCACTCAGGAACTAAAACCTTTATGAAACAAATAAAGGATCAGTAAGAAATGTGTGAGCAAGGGGAAATTATGAAACCAAAACACTGATTAAAAGAAGCATATGAGTTTATGTAGAGTCCTGCCACACAATACTTTGACAGCAATTCAAAGTAACTGCATGATGAAAATGGAACTTATACAGTTTTTTTTTAGAGTAACTTATGTCAATTGAAGCACAGAATCCGAACAGTTTTATTGTAAGAACACTCACTGTGCACACTCCAAGAATGAATAAAAACATGGAAGGTGGAAGATGTACCACCAGAAGCCTTCATGGACTAGTAATATATATCCTTTTTCGTAATGTAATTTCTTGTCCAGCCACAACACTAACACAAGTTAAATATTTTCAAAAACCCACCAACATGGGAAAGTAAGAGGTAGAGACGTAGGAAAAAACTCTTAAGGGATCTACGGGGCGAAAGAAAAAACCAGAGCAACATATTGTTACAAAAAGCTACAAAAATGAGGGAAAACGGTAACACTGAGTGCAGTCTAAAAACAAGAGAAAGCAGATTATGAGGTGGCAGCACACAAACTAACATTCTAGAGCAGGACAAATTCCTCTGCATTACTAAAAATGTAGCTGGAACACTAATGAGGTCCATCAGGAAAAACACAACAGGAGAACACAGCAGAGAATTCCAATAGATTACAAAAAAATGCATAATTTAGATGAGAAGGTAAGATTTGCAAGCCATGAAACAGTATCAAGTAATTGACTATCTTTTCTTAGGTCATTACTAACATGAATCCATTTCCTCCAGTACATTTAGTTATTAAGAAGTCCACATGTCAGAGTAACTATGAAAAGTTATCCGGGATATTTTTTAAAAACAAGTTCATTTAAAAGCAGACTTTTAAGAAGTATGCAATAAATTTCAGAAAGACATTTCCAGCACAAGATACTTACATTTAAGTTCAGCCCTTAAGTTATTATATGGAATTGTTACAAGTCAACAGTAGGTGGTTTATAAAATGTAATTTTATTTAATGTTACTTTGCTGTTACAGAGGGCATAACATTTTCACAAGGCTTTTTTGGGACTACAATCAATGATTAGCAACACACAATAGTGGTCCAAACTCTCTAACAATCACTGGACAAACTTGACACCTTCTCACATGTGCACAAACCTGCATGGAAAAGTACTAAATTTTATACTTGGACATGTGAACTTCAATTGGTTTTCCCATTCCAGTGTATTAAGAAATGACATGCACTTTAGTCTGCCAAAAAGCACTGCCTGTACTCGAGCAGTAACATGCTGCTTCTAATACATAGTAAAGTGAATACCAGAACTACAAAGGCAGGAGTGTAAGTGAACTTTTATTGGGAAGGGATATCAACTTAAACAGCAGCAACTGAAGATTAAGAGAAGCCCCTGTTTTTGAAACACACAAGCTTCTGTATTACATGATACAGGAAGCAACTCAATTTGTGGTTTTCCAAACTTTTAAATGCTCAACTTGATCTGGCCCAGAACTTCCATATTCCTACTGAAACGAATACACAGAAGCATGTGAAAGTCAATTACGGAAAGGAAACCCTGCAGAGTAAGAAGGGAATGTGGAGAATTAAATGCTGTGTGGAACACTCTTTAGTTGCATTTAACTACATTTTCGTATCTTACTGTAATACAAAACACAGTCAACTGGCAGGAACTGGTTCAGATTTGTTTTTAAATACCAGGTACACTTTAGTCCGCTACATAAGTGTTTGGAAGTTACTTATGTTTATATGAAATGAAGCTATTAATACTTTTCTACAGCAGTAACCGCACACCAGGAAGGCCAGGACAAACACAAATCAAGGAATGGAGTTTTCCCAAAGCTGCAGTGTGAAAAGACTATAAATTGATTTCCATACACATGGATGGGTTTTCTTTGCTATAGGAAATCCAAGTGGAGCTATAAGGAATGGAGACGTGTAAAAAGGTTTCTTGAGAAGGAAAGGGAGAATGATGCCCCACGTGCAGTTTAGTTTTCTGCACCTTCTGCAGCATCACATTCTTCTCCTGCACTGTCTGATGTCCATAACTAGAAAGAAAAGAAAAACAGTGTCAGCTTTCAGAAGTCCAGCTTGAACTCCAAAAAGAGACAACTACTGACTGTAAGGAAATGATTATGAACTAGACTTAAGGATGCCCACAAAGTATCAGTGCACTGGCACTGCACAACCCTGGCTTCCAGTACTTGCTGGGAGAGAGGTAACTGGACAGAGCTCCCCAGGCAGAGGGCACAATGAGCTTTGCCCCTCAGGCAGAGAGGCAGAGCAGACGTGTTCTCAATGGCTTCAGCTCTTGTGCTTGACAGTGAGCTGTGCCAGCGATCCCAGGCCATTCAACAGCCTCAACAAGAGCTCCCCCGGCAACTTCCATTTCAAACACAGCAGTCTGAATCCTTCAAGTGCAGACTGCCAGTTTGGTTATCAAAGCTAAGCACTTTACACTGCTAACAACAGACATTTCTACTGAAGGAGTATTGCAAAATAGTAAGTGTTGCTGAAATTTTAAATACAGTGAATATTCAGAGAGGATATTCCCTAAAAAAGTGCCATAGTTGCATATTTTAAAAGAACTTAGTTGTTCCATAAGGCACTTTTCTTAAATGGTTCATCATTATAATAACATACTCAAACAAACTGATTTTATTCTTAGTACATTGAAATTTCAGAGCTTTTAAATGAAAATCAGGGCAACAAATAAAGCAAGCTACACTGGATGTACACCAGGAGAAACTTTGTTTTAAGGTAGTCATCAAAAGAGTTTGAGTAAGATTCCCTGACAAATCACAGATGACTGTGTTTTAACTCCTTGTCCTGTCTTACACATTGGGTTGGGCAGAATGCCCCTTCTCCCATCTACCATAATGCCATCAAACAGGAAGAATGTGAGCTAACCAGGCTGTTATTCCAGATTACACAGCATGAAGGTGGACATTAACTTATACAACATTCAAACTAAGTTATGAAAAGGTATCATAGATGAACAGCCCAAGTCAGTGCTATGCTTTGCACTAGAGCAAAATAAGGGGTTTTTCCCATCACAAATTCAGTCTAAGCAAACACCTGGTTACAAAACCAGATAATACATAAAAAAGCAACTTACTGTTAGGTTGTCTCTAAGCAACTGCATGATGAGAGTACTGTCTTTGTAGGAGTCTTCGTTCAGTGTATCAAGTTCTGCAATTGCCTCATCAAATGCCTGGAATAATTAAACCATCTTTAGCTTTTCTATTAACTCATCATTAAGCAAGCAGAAGCTAAACCTATCAGTAAAGGTAGCTTATGAAAAAAGCAACATTAGAAGTTAATGACCTGAATTGCTCTATTTGAAACAAAACCATAATGAAGGCATAATAAAAGTCTGCCAGGCTGCTGAAAATTTAAGTCACATTGTAAATACAGACTGCTTGTACCCCTTCAATCCCACTAAAAATAATGAGCTTGGAAACCAGAAACTTTTAAGTAGGATCATTTCCTTCAAAAACTCTAGGAAGTAATAATTCATACAGTTTTAAGCATAAAGCCTCTTCTACTTTCCCTGCAGGCATACCGGAAAAAAAAAGTGACTTACTGTCTTTGCCAGTGTGCAGGCAAGCTCAGGATTGTTGAGAATCTCATAATAAAATACAGAGAAGTTAAGAGCTAGACCCAAGCGAATTGGATGTGTTGGCTGCATCTCCTTCTTGCTGATATCAAATGCCTCCTGATAAGCTCCCTGTGAGTTTTCTATTGTTTCTGTAAAAGAATGACAAACAAAGTGTTTCTGGGTTTGTTTACATTTTTTAAAAGATATTACTACTTAACTCACTCCATTAGTGGGAGACTGAACTGTGCTGTATGTAAGCCTGTTCTTAGGAAAACACTGCACTTACTTTAATCAAAGTAATGATTTTACACTCATCTTAAGTACAGCTGCCACACTGACAAAACACAGGGAGCAAACTAAGCTACTACAGAGCAAAGGTATTCAAGAGAGATAAACACACATAACTTGGTAAACACAAGCATCCGAGATGAGTGTATTGCTTCAGTGGCCTTTGATACTTTGGGGTGGGGGGGAAGCATTTGTGCATTACTTTTTCTACAGAACTCCTACTTCATTCCTTGCACAGGATGGACACGTTCATGTGAGTTATGTGTGCAGTGCAAAGAAGACCCAACTTCTTGAGGAAGTCTGGAAGGCATGTATGGCACGTTCCTGAAAAACTGAAGGTTTGCCTCCAAAAACTGCATGTAGACAGCTCAAGATAAAAAGCCCCAACGTTGTGCCCAAAATAACTAGGATAAACACCAAGTAGAAAAGAGGTTACCAGGTCAGAAAGTACTTCAGGAGTGCTACCTATAGTCTATTCCAATTCACTTCTGATAGACAACCAAAGGGCCAACAGCTGCCCTATATGTGCTGCAGAATGGAAGGAGACTGCAGGAAAAGAAAGGTCATTGTCAGAGCTCAAAATACAGCTCTCTGAGGGAGCTAGTACTGGAACTACTCTAGCAAATGCTGGTAAAAGAGCTTGGTAAGTAAAATATAGTAAGTATTCAAAAGAGTCAAAACAGCTTTGGATTTTCCAGTATTTACACTCTAATGAGGGCTAAAGGACTATCCATTTGTTGAGGACAGGTGAAAGAAGGCAAAAAACTGTCAAACCCAGGAGATAAATCAGCTTGTAAATACATCAAATATATTTGAAGCTGAGAAAATAAACAGATGCTTAGGGGTGGAACATCAGAAAAGCCTAAAGTCTTGAAGTTTGCAAGAAGTTAAGCAGAAAATGTCTGCATGGCAATACACATAAGCTGTAACTCCATAGCTAAACCCCAGCAGGATCTGTTAACAAGGTTATGTCAATCAATCTCTCCTGCACTGCATCCCCTATCAGCATGTGTGGCATTTAACTGCAGTCATTTTAGCCAAGAGGAGCTGGTATTTCTGTGCTCGGAAAAGTTCGTATTTGTAGCTGTTGCTTGACACAAAATATAATAAATCAGATGATCGTTGTGAAAGCCAAAGGCAAGTTTTCTCTGCTACCCTTGGACTTGCTGTTGCTATTTTAATCAGGTTACAGGTTAAGAATTTCTGAATGCAATGACTTTTACTCCATTCTGTATGTGTTCATCTTTCAACTTGAATGCTCCTACAATACAAGGAGACTAACAAAGCCTTTACTGAAGCGACAACCAGCCCTGTCCTCCTGCTTTGCAATGCAATCAGTTTCAGGCGGCCAACACTGTCAGATCCTGCCATGCCCAATCCCAGGGGACAGTCACTGTAGCTCCCAACAGTCCCTCGCCTTTGTGTAACAGCATTACTGTAAAACTAATTTTAGTTTGTTATGTAGAAATAGATCACTAGCTTATGCCATACCAAGAGTTTTTAACATCAGAACACTATCTGGGCACCTTGCAAGACAGTTTTAACAATTAATTCAATACATCTTCTCAATACACAGTTAAAATCTTCCCCACAAGAGGTTCCTGAGGTGCTTACAACTACCTACGCACGTGTTCTAACTCCTAGGAAAGGTCTACAGTCTCAGGATGCCCAGTATCAAGTGGCAGTTTCCAGGCCTTTTCTGCCGAATCCAAAAGGGCAAACTAAAATTTCAGAACAGTATTACTCCCATGAAAATCAACTATTTTAGAGTACAGCTCATGCTTTTTGGCTAGAGTATTGACCCAGTAATTTTGTTGCTTCTTGATAAACTCAGGTGACTACAATGCTTCACAGTGAAATGGTTAAAATTTATAGATCAACAGGACTCTACCATGGAGTATAAAATGTTAGAGAGATTTGTTTACTCTCCCCCAACTTTATTTTAGTAAAGAATTACAAACAAACAACATTAAATATATTACCATACCTTCACCTACATTGTCTTCCAGAAGCTCCGAATAAGCATTATGGAGGAACTTTTCAGAAATTTAGGGTAGCTGACAGGAACACCAGCTAAAATTCCCTGACATACTTAAGGTCTATTCAGAGTTTTGCTCTCTGTCTGTATGAAAACTGGAGATTTCCAACTGAAACCCAGCTAACTCATGTGAATTTGTAATCTGTGTATTTCATTTCCTGGCCCCTCACCCACGGACCAGAGCTGTGAAAGACCCAAGGCCACAAGGTACTTACGTTTTCTGTCATCACCACAAGCAACTTCAGCAAGGTATCGGAAGTAGTCTCCCTTCATCTTCAGGTAGAATACCTTGCTCTCTGGATTAGTTGCATTAGCTATTAAATATTTGTCCAAGAGCTCCTGAAACAACAACAAAACACACATTGACATATTGCAAACACCACTGCAACTAAGTTCAATCTACTTCTCTCCCGGAGGTTTGGATGGACTCAAATGTTTGCTACAAGGCTAAATGGAGTTTTAAGGCATTTTAGATAGATTCACATTTATTTCAACAAACTGTGTAAAGGAGCACATTAGGATGAACAGACAACTGGCCAATCAGACTGCAAGCAACAAGGAAAGCTTTACTGGTGTACAGTTTCAGGACCAAGTTTAGTTTCAGGATATGCACTTCTCATTTCAAAAACATTGCAAATGAGTAAGCTTTTACTGGAAAAGCAAAACACTATGCAGAAAGTTTCAAAGCTACTTTCTTTTGCATCAATTGTGTTTATTAGACTTATGATAAGGAATCTCCAGCCCAACTACCACAGGGAGCCAAGGATTCAAACCCATCTAGTCAGCAACCAACCTCACCAAACTGCACCAGCTCTTTGCAAGGCTCTAAAGGAATACCTGCTCCAGCACAGCAGGGAGGCATCCTTCATATCCACCTTGCCATTCCCAGAATGGAAAGAGTTATACAGTGCTCTCCAGCACACCATGAGCTGCTGCAAGCATCACTTCCCTTGTTCACAGCTTCCCTACCTGACAACCAGAAGGACAAGGAAAGTTTTGCAAGCCTCCAGCAAGAGAAGGTCTCTCTCCAAGGCTGCAAATCATCCTGAGACAGGGATGAAGAAAGGAGAGAAGAGGTACAGAACTTCCCCCAGAGAACAGAGTAGTTCAGAGAACTGACAAGCAGGAGAGCAGCTTCTGGCTTACCTTGTCCCTGAACCCCAGAGATTTTACCCAACTCATTACTACAACCACCCATATTCTCCAGAGTTGACAAAAGATGCAAATGAATTCTGATACTCAAGGAAACCCTGCAATACTCGGAGCAACTTCACAGTAGGAATGTAAGTGATAAAGATCTGCATTTACTTATTTGGAAAGTAAACAGGTCATAAAAGGAGCAGAAAGTTTCCACAAAGCTTGCAGCTGGCTAGTTAAGATTTTTGTTACAGGAACATGCATCTAAATTCATGAAGCAGCTACAAAGGAAATACTCAAGGAACTGTAAGCTTTCTGCACAAAAATCCTTAGCACTTTAATTGGCTACTAGAGCACTATAATCAAAATGAGCGAGTGTCAGACACAAACCTGCTCCCTACGCACACCACCATACCATCATTACTTCTTTTAATGATCACTGGAAGCAGAGCAGTCCAGTTCAAAGCATTTACTCATTCCAAGTCCATTTGAGGTTTTGGCAACTATTTTAAACTGACACTTGTAGTAGGGTACTTCCAATTTGGTTAAAAAAAGCATCTTTGCATTCAGTGTGTGTCCCATGGATGTAACACTGCAGTGCCCAGGCAAGCTCCAGTACAGATCCCCACCAAGGCAGTATGGAAAGAGTCATACCTGCCCTTGATACCACCCTAGAGAAAACAGCAGGAAGGTAAGATGATACCAAGCCTGACATACCCTTGCACCTACCTAATCAGAGACAGATATTTTTAGGAGTTTCTGTAAGGCTATAAAACTACTGCCAAAGCCTAGACACTGGCTGTTTGGCAAAGGGTAAGTGAGGAATCTGTGTAACAGTTTAACACAGTCAAGTATGCAGGGGCTGGAGCAAACATACAGAACAGTACAGCTCACTGGTGTTACGGAAAAAGCAGCAAAACCTTAGGTCTGTTTCAAAACAAGAGTTAAGAGGTAGTAGGCAGATGGATAATACAACCCCATATTAATACTGTTATTGTGCATGAATCATTCCATATTAGAATGAGTTACTCCCACTCCACAGATTTCTGCGAAGAAAAAAAACTTCACATTTTGGCTCGATATTTTCTTGCTGCTTTTCTCCTCTGACAATGTCCACATCAGCCATAAAAGCACAACACTACACAAACCAGTGTCAGAGTCTCAGAGACAACAACGAGGTAACCTCAAGTCTAACATTTAAGTTCGATTTTACAAGAAACTGCCCAGAATGATGAAACATGACACATAATACACCTATGGTTTAGAAAGGTTCCATAAATCCGTCACATTTGAAAAGTAACCACCAGCCTCTAAAAGCCATCCTATGGTTGGGACTGCATTAAGTAGCAGAGATGTGATTTATCCATGTGCTCAGATTAACTGTGCCACAGTCTAAGGAGCACTGACAAGACAAGCAGTGAAGATACTATAGCACATTTTAAATCAGGTATTTCACAAAACTGTATCTTTGATTCATCTTTTAAATGCTGAAATAAAACTCTTCATGATGTTACAACTACAAGGGAACAAACAGCCATTTTTCTTTTATGCTTTCCAAAACACAGAAATTTACCATATACTTAGCACACAAAAAGTATTACCCATTTTATTACAAAATACTGTCTTTGGAGGTAGCTCTAGCATTAGAGCTGATTTGGCTTGGTTATGACTGAAAAATACTTAAACCCCTGGAATCTAGTGTACACTAAAGAATGTTAACACGAGAGCTTTAGCACATCCACTTTAAGCCGAATCTGAAAGCTACATTCCCTAGAGCATTAGCACCCACTTTTACTTACCCCCGATGGGGCAGGCCACACACTTCTTCAAGGAATATGAAAGGATTTTGCCATGGTGCCAGCCCTACCACAAGCAAGCAGCACTGTGGCCTGTGTGTCAGTGCATCCTTAAAATGCTGCCTCCATTATGCAGATTTGAAAGCCAGTGGCTCTGTCCAAACTTATGAGAAACTTAAGAGAAGAAACTGGATGCTGAGAATGAACTGCAGTTTTTCAGACAGCAAAGAGTGGGTTATTTCCTAGGCACTTCTCAGGTGGAGGAGCTGAGTAGCCCAGCAGCTCCCACTCCCAGCTCATCTTGAGGGCCTCCTAATCCTTACATAGTACATGTAAGGAAGAGACCTGTGCCTTTTGCTTCAGCTAGGGTGGAATATCCTCATTCTGGACTTTACATATGCAGTTTTATTTGGAAAAAGATCTCATTTATGAATCATGTAGGTTAGAACAGAACCCAGACAGACTTTGAGTGAAGCTAATTATTTACCAGGCCAGATGTTAATCTTTCAAATCAATAATGTATTTGCTGTACTTCATGAGCCATTCATCTCAGGATATCATCATCATCATTTCTTGGAGGACATCTTACTCTCCCTCTCACAGACAAAATGTTGGTGGAGTAGTGAGAGCAGACATCACAGTAAGCCAAATGATTTACTTTACACTGCTGTTAGTCAGTAACAGCCAGGAAAACTCACGATTTCCTGCATCTGTTCTCTCATATTTCCCCAACCTGGACTTTTTTTACCTTTCCATCAGACAGCAATCAGGCAGGAATCCTTATTTTAAACATCACCTGATATTAAGTAAAATGACTACAGGCAGGCAGAGCAATGAAGCAGACCACAGAGAGCCTCAATAATTTTTGTGATAATTTTACCTAGGGAGAGACAAGCACTGCCAGAGGTATGATTCTGGGATGAAGTAAGGCAATACAGTAGACTGCCATCCATGCTCACATACACTGAACGTGCCCATCCCTTTTATGTATTAAAATACAGCTGCCACTATCACTTAAGAACTGCAGCTCTTCCCATCACCTTCTAAATCAAGCCTCGAACAACCAGCAATTATGTGCTGTGCAACACGAAAAATGCCTCGGAAGCTGCATAAAAGCCACACGATGTCCAAGCCGCTGGCCTGCCCTGATGGGGGGTGACTCTCAGAACCAGGAACAGCGTGAAGATGCAAGAATCAAAGCTCTATCCTTAGACCAGACCCTTTGTGTTCCACTGCAGTTGCATTACAATAGGTTTGCAGTGTGACAGTCTGTGGTTGGTAGCTGCTGCTTCCCCCATGCTGACATATTATGCTCAAGTGGTGTGCTGGTCCTCCTAGAGCGTGACGAGATTTCCCACCCCACTTCTCAGAAGTGTTGCTCATCCATTTCAATTTATTTCTACCTTCACAGTGTGCTAACACTCTTGTCATCCTAACAGCATCATATTCTCATATATGATATTCTTTTCCCCTCCTATAGAAGGAAGGCTTATTTGTAACAGAGGTGCCAGCAACAAAGGGCTACCACTCCCTGGAACAGGTCTGCAGCTGCCTGAAGAAGCCATGGGGAGCAGGCTGGGAGCCTGGCAGCACGATATTTCTTCCCCCTAAAGCTGAATTTTTTTTTTCTTTCTCTCTCCATTGGCAAACTTATTCCTCTACGTGCCAAATGAAAGTTACATTTCAATTGCCTATTTGGATCCTTCTCCATTCTATTCTTGTTCTTTCCCAACTATGTAACTATCCTCTCAGTCCCTTTCCCCCTCTGTTTAAGTAGGCTCAAGGGTTGAACACGTGGTACCCACTGACCACTGCAATTAACCTGAGCCAGAAACACTAAGTCAATACATCTGCTCTCATCACTTCCCCATTATTTCAGCTCTATGAAAAGCAAGCCCTGAAGGAATGTCAGCCATACTTTTATTTGAAGTGTCTGACACAGACAAGGCAGCTCCCTGAAGACAGAGCTCCTTAATAATTATTTGTGGTGTGTGCATCCAGCCAACCCTCTCCTTACAATACACTAGCACATCTCCCCTGCAATTCATGTTCCAGTCCCGCTCCACATATGCTGTTACCTGTTTTCAGGGCAACACTTACTTATTTTAAAAGGCAAGACTGATTGAAGCATTAAGTTAACCACAGTGTACACTAAATACTTTCTGTCCAATTTAACTACAGGGTAGGTTCAAGCGGCAGAAAAATTCCACTGCTATCTGATCTGTGCTGTTCTCTCTTCCCACATATCCAGCTATAAAAAAATCTCAACAGCAAAGATGAATTTGGAAAAAAAAATCTTGAATACCAAACTGACCTTTTAGCTTCCTTCAGCAGTTGTGCCATTTAGAATTGGACTTCGGTGAGAGAAGCAAATACATGAGTGTAAGTCTCCTCATACATTCCACTACCACGAGCTAGTGGATATATTCTTCACATTTAACCATGCAATACCAGCGGATGAACATGAACCAGGTCAGCTCCAGAGATTACCTACTCATCACAAGTGGTTTGAGGCCAATTTTCAAAGCAAACTGAAGACACCATGTGCCTGGGTATTGACAGAAGTTCTCAATGTGATTAACTCAAGTAACCCAAAACATTTACAATGTCACCATCACTCAGATGTCAACACCTGTCACATCACCAGCACCAAGTTATTTAATGTTATGCTATTAAAAGATTGATCTACATCGTCATTTGCATTTCTCACTGAGTACAGTTTATCATTAATTTTGCTCCACCAGAAGGAAAAAAGTCAGTGTAAAAGCAACCATCAGAAACAGCAATGCTCTCCAAAAGTTTGTCCCGTGAGTTAAGGTGCTGCGTGGTATTCAGCAAGGAATGTCAATATTCTAAATGGCTAGCACAGAATTTTCTGAACGAAGTCTGTTAGATAAAGTTTGATTTTTCAAGTCAGACTGTTTCAGCAATACCCTTGAGCCTAAAGCCCATGTATCTTACTTCAAATTGTTTGAAATACCTTATTTTGGCACCATCTCCAGTGTCTGGGAATATGATTTTAAAGGCCATTTTTAAAAGTGAACTTCCCAACTATTTGTGGGAAGTAATGGGTATTTGCAGGATTTAGTAATTTAAAACAACATCCTTCACCTGGCATATGACACAAAAAGCATCTAGAGAAAAACCAAAATCCAACAGTAGTAATTTTTTTTTGACAGAAGAACAAAATAATAAATATCAATGCATATAATATTTTTAAAATTATATTCCTCCTCATCGCATAATGGAGGAAGTTCAATTACACGGAAAACAGAAAGAAGAAAAAGAAAAAAGAAACCAAGCTGAACTCCAGCTCAGCAGCTCTTAGCTGTCCAAGCGTTCTCAGATCTGCCAGCAGAGGAGGTGCCATCATTCCACAGGGTACTGATTTTTCACAGATTTTACAGGAACTAGAATGAGTTTTATTGTTGTTTCCTAGATTTTCTGAACCAACACTGAATGTTCCCTATTTTGAGCTTTCAAGCGCTTTTGGGTTTTTTGTTTTGTTTATTAAGAAGCACTGAAGCTCACTACCAGAACACGTTACCTGGGTAACAGCAAGTAACTAATTACTTAATGTTGTACTCCGTATTAACTGGCCAAACCCCACAGAACCAAAAAGCAGGTGCAAATGAAGAAACTGTTTCAAAATAAACCTATTCTGAGGCAAGGTTCCTTAAAAATAATGCACAGGCACATAGCACATGTCAACACTTCTTTTAGCAAGTTAACTCACCACCCTGAAACATGGATTCAACATCAGAGTCCCATCTAGATGAGCAGCTTGCATCCCACAGGAACACTGTGAAGTGTATGAGGCTACATAAATTCAGCCAGGGCTGCAGTAAGCAAAATATTTGGAAAAATTATTCAGATCAAGTATTTCTGAAGGTCCATCCAGACCCAATATAAGAGAAAAAGACCTAGAAGCAGCGTACAGAGAAATGGTTTCCACCCTAACTGCTGTCAAAAAAGCAAAGCTAGAAGTTGGTGAGGCAGCTCAAACCAACATCACCTAATATAACTTAAATGTGAATTTAAACACATAAAATATTCCAAAGTCTCTGACAGCACAGATGATTGGTGTGGGCTCAGACCTTTCAATACGGCTTCTACTCACAAATGACTGCCTGTTTTAATCATCTAGTGAAGTGGTATTTAAGACTTCTCGACTATTTCAAGTCTAATCAGTCATTCCAAAGTCCACAGTATGACTCATTGCAACCTAGGTGTGTTTTAATGTTCAGCAGTTGTTTTCTTGACAGGAAAGGGAGAGTCCCCTGCTGCAACAGTAAGATCACTTTACTTTCAGCAGTGTAATTCAGCGGAACTAAGTTCTTCATCCTTCAGCATTCGAACTCTATGCATCAACTCCTTTTGGGAGAACATTAAGCGATTTTCATACAGACCTCTTCAGACTAACAGCGTTTCAGTTTATGTATTGAGGAAAATATGTGTGCACCTTTCCAGTAATGGCATGGCCTTAAGACGACCTGACAAAGCACTGTTGAGAGCAGAGACAAATGTACCTAACATGAAAACTGAGAGGGTGACCTAATTTGTCTTTTCCATTTGGTTCCATGTCTTTGTCTACACAGTTTTAAAAACTGGCAGTTAATACTTAGGATTGGCCCTGAATGAAGTATCAGGAATCCCACTTAACAAATGCACTAGAAGCATGAGCTGCAGCATGTCTGCCCACACTATTCCCACCTGGTGCTGGGATTAATTTAATCTAGAATTTACACTCACTGTTTATGCTTCTCCTCAAACAAGTTTAAAAGTCCTGTGGTCCCCAGAGAACCATGTAAGCCAGGAACCAGAAGTATATGGAAATGCAAGTTATCCTTTCTATAGATTTTCAGACAAAATGAACAATCCAGTGAATGTCAGAGAATTATTTTTTATGGAAGAGCCTGAAGTTTTCCAGTTTCCCCCCATCAAACGTAGAAATGAGTCTTTAAAGAAAAAGTCCTCTTTTCAACAATTATACTTTTTTGATGAATTAATGGTTATACAACACAGCCAAAAGTTTTCAGGAAAATTTCCTTGGCATCTGACAGATTTATCTCAAATTGATTCTAACATCCTTCCATGACTGCATTTTACATATTTCTATTTCCTCAAAATACTTCCAAGTGCTCTTTTCTTAGCAAACATACATTATAGACACCAAATTCTTCTCTTCAGAATCCTGGCTATCTAAAAGCTTCTTTCAGCATCCATTTGTAACCCTGCATAATATGACAGAATCAAACAAAAAAGTCTAAATTTTCTTTTAAAAATACTTCTATGCTCTGCAGCTACAGAAGCCCAAAGGTAAGATTAAATGGCTGACTGAGGTGTATCTAGACTAACAGCACTCAAAAGGAACACCAGCACACAGGGGTTACGTGGTCTTAAGGTACATTGCCCTTACGCAAAGAACTCATTTTGACTTGCTTTAGTTCCGTTCTCTCTTTGGGAGCCCTTGATCAGAGGCTTGGGATCACTGAAATTCAAAATAACACATCATCTATTTCTTCCCATTGCTTAGTGTAGTTTGGAACAGCCTTTTGCCTCATCCAACTTCATCTTCAAGGAAACCCAGCACCACACTATTCCACTCAGTCTATTAGGAGTGTGTTATTCCCCAAATGAGACAATGAAGTCTAACCTTAGGTCAGGAAAACTGAAGTCAACATTTCAGATAATTTGACTACAACACTATCTCACAGAAAGTGAGCCGTGACTTTTTGCTAAGGTCCTGCTATCTACTTTTATTAAAAACAATTTCTGCTTACAAGAATTTTGCAAAATGTATTCAACTTCAGAATAAAACTTCCTGATGAAGTTTTATCCAGGAAGGATGTGGCTGTCAGTCAGGTGTATATAGTCTACTTAGGAAAGTTATTATTAAAGCAAATGGAAATTTTTGTTTTCAGAGCTGAACACTACTCCTATATTCAGCTACCTCTGTAAATGGATCATATAAATTAAAGGAGAGAATAAAGAGTAACAGAGCAAGTAATAAACCTTTATCCATGTTAGAAACTGGTAAATCAAACCCTTGGTTACTTAAACATAGAGAAACGTACAAGCAAAATTATAGCTAATTCAGGACTTCCAGTCCTTAGATCTTGACATCTCACGTTTTGGTGGGTGCACAGACCACAAGATGTGAAACTCAGCACCTAAATTGTTTTGCTGTCTCTCGTAAGTGCCCAGCTCACAGAAACTGGGCACTGTTATATATTCAGACATACAGGATGGATTAGCAAATGATAAGCTTACAAATCAGGAGTATGCTCAGCTGAAGTGTTCTGATGTTGGTTCCAGCTTCCCAGGATGCAGAAAGGATGAGGAGGAACTCATCCAATGAACTTGGTGGAGCTATACTGAGTATGTGCCACAAATGCAGTTATTACTTACCTGACCTGCCTGTGACAAAACTGGCTTCAAGTTTATTGGCAGTAGGAAAGCACAACCACAAGTAACATCGAGGGGCACCTGGCCCCTCAAAGACCAAGAGCATAAAGCTAAATATGAAAACATTGATTAATCAAGTGTGCACCTTCTTCACCTACCAAACTCACAAAGTATATCCATGCATTTTTACCAGCCCTTCCTCTGCTGTTTTCCTCACTACCTCCCTCCCTCTGAAAATCGGTCATCCCATTATTGAAACCAGAATACCAAGCTGCAGTGCCTGTACAGAAATGGGTACAATCTACCGCTTTAGTATTGTTCTAAACAACCCCAATTTGTGCCATCATAAAGAAATCATATGCTAACAACCTTCAAACTCGAGTGTTTTCTTTCCTAATCAAGTTCTCTCTCTCTCATAAACAGTCTTCAGTGTTTTACTTCAAAAAGGCACCTATCACATTAGTAGCTAATGCCTGTGAGACAAGTCTAGAAGGTAAGCGTGACAGTGATTTACAAAATCTGTTAAAAGCTTCACTGCATTAACAGAAAAACAGAGTTTGTGGTTTTATTGTCCAGTTCTACCTAGTGAGCACATCCTACTTTCTCAAGGCCACCAAACCAGTAAATGTCCTCCAAGAAATTTAATAATTCTAGATAGCATATGGCTATAGGGGGAGGGGGCAGCAAGCCATGACTGCATGGGATGGAGGCTTCAGCTACCATCAGAATTCCTTGAACTATTTTTAGCTGGACTCTTTAACAGCTCACAGTCTTTTCAAGAACCTCAGTGCATTCTAGGCTTTGTTTCTGCAAGAATCAGTCCCTTCTCAGAAATGATTCTATTTTCTTTGCACAAGAGTGAGGATTCCAGCAGCAGATTCTACTGAAGGATGACAGAGAAGGTAAGAAAAGGTAAAACTATGAATAAGTCAAGTTCAGATCTCAGTTTCAAGTATATTAAAGTAAAAAAAAAAATCATCAAGTTCCACAGTTCTTACCACAAATGTGTTGATGGTTGCTAGCAGTTGTGCTAAGAACAAAAAGGAAAAAATCATCTCTCTCTCCACAAATTACTTTTCATAAAAAAAGATGATTTAATCCAAACTACTAATTCAATTCACATTCACTCCACAATTCTGGATTTGTCAAGAAGTAACATTCCCAACCTGACTTTCATGAAGTAGCCTTTCCTTTTAGTCAGTAACTTAAGAATTTTAACTTACTTAAACTTACAAAAGATTAAAAAGTTAATACTTGAAACACTGTCCCAACCACGACTGCGACAACTAACTCAAGTGCAAATGTAGTATTAAGTGATTAGCATGCCTGACCTTCAAAATAAAACTGCATCCTACATAGTTCCTTGTATCAAAAGACTGTAATACCCTTTTACTGGGTTTCACCTCTACACCACATATATTTTTGTACAAACTCCGTCTGTTCACTGAAAATAGGAACAGAGAGACAAAGGATTCACAAGACATGAAACTCTGGTAAATTGTTTACATAGCAGCATGAAGCTGATACGTACTGAATCTGACAAATTTCTCCATGTGCAATAAAAAAAAAAATTACTTTTCTGTAGGCCAAAGGTAGCAGTAGGGAAGAAACAGGGCTATGGCCAAAGTTATACATCATCAGACATCAGGAGGAATCTATTTGCTACTGCAAGAAAATGCCAACTTCATTTTCAATGGAGCTATGAAGTTGTGCTGTTGAAACAAACTGCTCTAAACATCACCTTCTAGCATGGTGAGTTTTGTTCTACTTAAAGTGACTAACCTTAGAACTAGATCTACAAAATGGATAATCAGAAGTGGACAGATTTCTTACTTGTTTTTATTAGCTTTTATTGTTTCTTAATTATGTGAAGCAGCAGTAGGAACAACATTGCAGCCTTGGGGGGGGAAGGAGGGAGGGAGGAAGGAAAGGGGAGCTGGCAAGAGCAACACACCAATCCATGCTTTCAACAATTAAAAAGTGCAATCTCACAGAAGATCTAAGCAACTTATCAGCCTTAAGACAGTAAAAATACAGATAATATACACCTTATAGCTCTGAACTATTTCACTGCAGGCATTGCCACAGGGTGCCAAAAAGAATCAACAGCACAAGTAATGTGACTGTTCCTTCATTTCTGAAAGTTCACAATGCCCTTGCTCGTTTCTAGAGAAATGGGCCAACATGGGCCTGACACAACACAATGTAAAAATGTTTACAGAGGACACTGTGAAAACAGATGTTTGGAAACAACTGAAAAGCCTCAGGTATGTAACTTTTCTATGCAAAATTTTAAAAAATTATTTAAAAAACACTTCTAAGTTTCAGCTAGAGACACCTAAAATAACCATCAAGATACAGTTTTTTTCAAGTACTAATGATTTTAACTACTGCATCTTCATCAGGATTTAAACTGCAGGCAAGTAGTTATTAAATATCATCTCTATTACTCCAAGAAGAGCTCCAACACATCAGGGCCTAGAAACTGAACACATGCAAACAAACGCACAAAACCCCTCAAGCTGCAGGTGGAGAGCGCTGAAGAACAAAGGAGCTTGAACGCAACACAAGTTATAGCCATGCAAAAAGACCAAGGCTCTCAGAAAACCCACAGTTTAATCCCCAGAAAGGTTCCAATTCAAAAGGTAACTTTTTAAAAAACCTTATGTCACTGAACAGTGGAGTCTGCATACAATTAAGCAGGTCTTATATTGCACATTCCATCTTCAAAGTTTCCCACATCATTTCACTAATTATATGAAAGTTGCTGCTGCATCCACCCTTCCTACATTATCTAGTACCCCATGTCTTGAAATCACTCAAGAGAAAGCAACATGAACTTTTTGCTCAGAGAGTATATGAAACATAGTTCAACTTTATCTTGAAAAAAATTAAGTTGCCAACCTGTTTCTTTATTCAAGGAGAAGAAAGTTTCAAGAACAGTTTTAACTATGAGTCATAGGGGATGATTCAACATTAATTCTCTACATCACCAAAGAATTAGACAATCAATACAGGGAACTCAGCAAAACCTCCTAGTGTACCTTTCAAATAAAACACTCGTACAAGTTGTTTGACAGCCATACCATTTCTCCATTAAAGAGCCACTCTCACTTGAAAGGCCAGTCATAAAATTAAGTTAAAAAGCATTCAGATCAGATCTACTTGCAAGATAGGCAGTTAAAGAATGACAGTTAAATAATCAGTAAAAGTTTTATTTTCACGTATATAGCTACATACAGAGATCCCACTGTAATTCTGAATATTTGTATTCTAGTGGTGATTAAATTTAAGTTCTTTATCAAACCATGGCCTGAAACAATACCTTACTTAACTGGCTTGGGGCATTTTTTGCAGGAAAGAAGTAATTACAGATTCAGTGTTGCTGATATTTTAATAAAAAAATTAGCACTATTTTTAATGCTAGCACAAGTATTTCTAAATGAAGATTTAGAAATATGCCATACCAGTAGTTAAAAAAAAAAGCCTTTTGAAAAAACTGTTAGTAGTATGACTAACAGCAGTCACACTCCACCCAACACACCCACCCTTGCTAAATCCAAATACTCCAGATGACAAGCAACCTCTCCATACTACTTGCCAGCAGTTGTTAGTTTAGCTGCCTTCCTAGAATTAGAAAAGCATCTCCAAGATTCAGCTGAAGAGATCTGAAAAAGCTACAAGCTGTTACCATAGTATTAGTACAGAAGAAATTATGATTCAAAGGAGGAGCCAAAACCATTGTGTGGCTCAGCTTTAGGAAACCCATCCTTTGTTAACGCCTGCTCGTGGTGAATTCCAACCTCTCAGATGCTGACTCATGGATCATTGGAGTGGTAGATGGAGGAGGAAAGGGAGGGAATCGGAACAGAACATAACTTTACATGGCCCTCAAAGGAATAATAAAAAAAGGAAGGCTTGCAGTAGATAGCCAACATCTCCTCCTACCAAAGGAAGGCACAGCTCTGCAGCAGGACAGGACAGGACAGGAAAAGCATGCTCAGCTGTACGTTTCGGTCTTCACTACTTCCTGCAGCCTTCCAGGCCGGAAGGGGAGAGTTGCCAACAGGCCATTGCTGAGGACAGAGAAAGACTAGAGTGCACTGAAAAATTCATCTAGCACAGGAAAAGCTTGCTTTCCCTACATCAGAGGTCTGCGCTAGCATGGCTACCAGAATACCTGCTGGCCACCATCAGATGGGGTGGAATAACTTCACTACAGACGCTGTGAAAAGTGGTTCACTGCTTCTCCCTATGGAAACACAAGCTCCTTGTCAAAATGGTACAAGCAGTATGGGATTTTATGCATCACCTTCTCTAACCACTAGATTTGGTAAAAGGACGGAGGGAGATTAGGAAGTCTGAAGAATAAGCTTTATGTGGAGGTCCCAAGAAGTTAGTTCTGAAGTGGGGCACTGAGTAGAGAAGAGAAAGAAGATTGACACAAATGCTGGCACTGCATCACACACGCTTCTAGTGAAACTCTTGTCACAGGAAGAAGGAACCCAAAGTCCCATCATTTTCACAAAGGTGAAGGTGTCTCAATTTCAATACACCTGTAACTGCAGAAACAGCTTTGCTCTTGTGGAAGGCATGAGCTCTTAAATGTGTTAAGGAATTAACTAATTTGTAAAGCTAATAAATACGAAAATTATTTTCAAGAAAAGGTAACTCACTTCAACAGATTTAGAAAGAACGAACAAACCCAGGTGGCAGCACGCAAGGAAGAATTTAAGCATTTTCAGCACAATCCGAAGAAGCATTCCCTTGTACGTGAGCCAGAACATTTATCAAGAAGAAAATTCAGTTACTTCCAAACCAGTCACCTTTAAATTCATGTCTCCTAAACCAATCTAGAATAAATTTACCTCAAAATTGTTTATTTCCCTATAGACTTGCTTGCTCCTGTTCTCACATTAGCAATACCAGACACCAAAAAAACAAAGGTAACTAAGAGGAGCAAATAAATCACTGAAGACGATCTGCCACACAATTACTATTGCATTACGCACAAGCAGTTTCTTGCAGCTACGACTCCCTGGTCATGTAGAACAGGGTCCAGCAGCCTCCATACTGCTGACACACATCTCTTGAGCTCCCACTACAGTTTTCCTATCGATAACATCTAGAATTCTGCTGCTTCCACAGAAATTAACTTCTGGGCTTTGATGCATGCTTAGGGTGTCATTCCAGTCTTTACACCTTAGCTTTTCACTGTTCCATAATTACTGCAAATTCATCTCCAAGATACCCTGAGAAGTCAGCGTGCATCTAACAAAGCCAATTTCTACACTCCTTTTTCCCACCTTTAATACAGACGTCTCAGCTTATAAAGTCAAATTTATGTTAAAACATTCCTCAAAATGGCTCTTGAAGACCCCTTTACAGTATTTTTCTTTATGAGGAAGTAAACAAAATGCACACATCGTTTAAATGTTTTTAGCAAGTTATTATCTGAGCTGAATAAAGGTGTTTTCAGCTTATCTTACAAATAGGTGAGTTTACTAACCACAGCACAGAGGCTAAATTCCCTGTATCTCTGCAACTACTTGGTGAAATACTGCATATGGATCACTCCACCCAAATATGTACCTCACAGACACTCAAAATTTAGTATCTCAAATACCTCTACACATATAGGCCCCATAGCATAGTGCAGCTGATCTTCCTCACCATGGTGACCCCTGTAACGGTTGTAGAAGTTACTGCACTGACTTCCCCTACCCCAGCACAACTCTTTGCATAGTATGCCCCGGCCAAGTTTCCAGTCCTTCCCCCAATACAGCATCACACTTAAAATACTGCATTTCTTTACCTTAAACAAAACAGAAGAAAAACCAAAGTCCCCACTTACCAGCACCGTGGTGCAGATGGACCTGAGCTCAGACTCCACCTTCTCCCGATAGTCCTTGATAAGCTGCATCTTCTTGTCACTGGTGTCTGTCTTCTGCTCGATGCTGGAGATGACCCTCCAGGCCGAGCGCTGGCAGCCCACCACGTTCTTGTAGGCGACCGAGAGGAGGTTGCGCTCCTCGTTGGACAGCTCGGCACCCTGCTCCGTTACTGCCTTCATGCAGGTAGCCATGTCATCGTAGCGCTCGGCTTGCTCAGCCAGCTTGGCTTTCTGGATCAACTCGGTCTTATCCATGGTGGCTGGCAGTGGGACAAGAGCAGTGTAGTAGCAGAAGCAGGAGAAGCTGGGGATGTCACACTATCAACACGAGAATGCACCTCAAAACCTGACAGAAAGAAGACAGTAACCATGATTCCGGAATAAACACCACCGAACACGATCCTACGGCACCCACTGCAACCCAGCAAAAAAAACCAAAGATCACTGCGAGCCTTGCCTCCCCTTCCCAATCTCCAGGTGCGTCTCCTGGAGAGACCGACTGCAACATCCTGCCTTTCCATGCAAGGCTACGGGAACTCGTCCCTAGGGTCCACCCCTCGGGAACCCACGACCTAGAAACCCAGCCGAGGAAGGCACACTCGGAGCTATCCAGGGGACGGCAGCCTGGCGCCAGAGCAGTGGAAACAGCTGTTTTTCCACCAAAAAAAAAGTCATCACTTCGCTTTACCTCCATGCCGTGCCCTACGTGAGCATATTAACATGCCCTCTAACAGGGACTCGTGGAAGGATTCCCGGTTACGACCCAGCCTGGGGCCCTCGCCCAAATCCCTGCCCCCGTGTGCTACGAGCCCTGCGGGCGGACGCCGGAGGCAGGCGGGCATGAACGCCGGGACTGGCGGGAAAAAATACATAATAAAAGCAGCAAGACGAGCTCGGCCCCAGGAAACACGGCAGGGGTTAAACCCCTCCAGAACCCGCCTCCCTGGGGGCGAGCGAGGCCGGGGCCGCGAAGCCGGGGCGGGGGCCCTAGGCGCTTCTCCTCCCCCCGGCGGACCCGGGCTTCCCGTCTGCCCCGGCGGCCGTAGATCCGGCCCCGGCCCTCGACGCGACGGGAGCCCCGCGCTGCTGGCGGGGAGCGCGGCGGCTCCCGGTGCGCGGCAGCGGGTGCGGTCTCGGGCCCAGAGGCCACGTCCCCTGGGACGGTGGGGGGCGCGGGGGCAGCCGGCGGAGTCCCCGTAGCGACGGTGCGGAAAGAGGAAGCGGCGGCGGGTACGAAATGGCGGCGCTGGCTGCACCTCCCGCTCCCCGGGGCCGCCGAGCTCTCCACGCCGCGATCACAAAATGGAGGACGCGGCGGGAGGAGGCAGCGGAGCGGGGCCCATCCCGCCCCCGGCCCCGCGCTCACCTGTGTCCGCCTGGCTGTGGGGCCGGGCCGCGCCCGGTCGGTGCCGCGCTCGGGGCTGTGGCGGAGAGAAAGAACCGCTCCCGTCTCGGCCGAGCCAGCGCTGAAGGGCGTTGGCGCGCGCACCGACCCGCTGCGCGGCCCGCGCCCACGCGGCCAATCGCGGCCCGGCCTGC
>VZRV01007194.1:776076-811076 GCA_013398115.1 Falcunculus frontatus | reverse complement strand
GGCCGCCGCTCCCCGCAGCGCCAGCGGGCGGGAGCTCCCACAGGAGCGGGCGGCGAGCCCGGCCCCGCCCGGCTGCCTCTGCGGCGGCTCGGGAGGGGCAGGGCCGGGAGCGGCCGTGCGGCCCTTCCGGAGCGGGTCCGGACGAAGTCCGAGTGCTGCTGCCGCCGGATGCCGGGGGGCGGCCGCGTCTCGTACAGGCACTGCGGGGTTTCGTGTTCCCGAATACGTGTTCCCGGGGCCCCAGGGGAGGAAGGCAGCATTTCCCATAAGCAACTATCAGTGTATTTGCTTGTTTTCCTCCTCTTGATTTCACCTTAATTCTCTAGAGGTCAGACCATGCTATGACATACAATAGTAGCGTGTTACCCACTCGTGACTAGATAAGGGTGAGGCACCCATGGCCATAAAGTCGGCCGAGTGGATGCGTGACTTTGTGTGCACTCACGCTGCCTGAGCCTCAGAGGATGTGGTAAGGACACGGTGGGTTTGTGCTGTTGGTCTTGCCATACAAAGTCAGGTCAAATGCATCTGGTGTATCAGGGCTGAGGCAGTGTCAGGTTCTCCAGTGTCTGTGCAGTACCAAGTCTCTGCGTGAAGTGATGAGATTTCTCACCTTTGCTTTCAGCATCACCAAATATAGTCACACTGAGGAACTTCAGCATCCCGATGGGATGATGAATTCTCTGAATCAACCTCAGGATGTTATTGTCTCAACTCATAAAGCTCTTGGTCTGTGTTTGGACTAGGACTGGGACTATGCACATGGAAATTTGAGCTATGCTGGGAACAAGCCACTCTTTCTTGTCATTTGAGTTTGGGAAACATTCCTTTATTTAAAAGAAAATAGACCTATCAATAACAGCCTTTTCAAATTTAATGAAACTCAGAAACTGCTATGGATATTTAATACTCTCCCCCAGAAGCTATCTCTTGGTAACTTGCTACAGTTTTAGGATGCCCATTTATTCTTCCTTGTCAGTAGGATATGTTCTCATTTTCACTAGTCCCTAATAATTATCTTCATTTACACGAAGTTAAGACCAAAATTGACCAATTGTGTAACAAAACCTTTATTAACCCCATGTCTCCATCAACTAACCATTCCACCTATAAGGCCCAGGTGAGTGCGTTTTATTTGAGGAAGGGCAGCTGATGTAATTGAGGCTACTTCCTTCACTGATTCACCTTAGAAAAGGGGAAGATATTAAGAATTACCCTCATACCATTTAGTTCCCATCTCTTTCCCACCTACTGAGAGACTGCATTAAGAAATGCAGAACCATGTTAAAAGTGGGGAAGTGCTGAGCAGAGCAGTTTGTGTGCACAGAGCTGTATGATGGATGCAGACTGAGCACCACGCATGATGTAGAGTCTGATGTATGTATGCAGAGCAGCTGTGTGGCCTGTGTGTGTCTGGCTTCAGACCCCCTCTGCGCTGCTTGCTTTTCAGGCTTGGGTCTTGTGGGCTTATATGCCATAAGACTGCCCTACAATACCGTTTTAAATCACATAGCCATAAGCTTATTTTCCCAGAAGGACCCTATTGCTAAGTAGGAATGTTGTCCTTTGGGGAGCTTTTCTGAGAGGAGGCTTGAAGAATTTGTTGTGTTTAGATTAGAAAAATTAATGTTAAGAGGATATTTGATGTCTCAGAAGAAGAGTGAATGGCATGGATGTAGAATTGTTGTTTAAATGGAAGACAAATGTGTGTAAAATGGACATTAATGAATTTAGAAAATTTGGAATTTTCAGAGCAATGAGGCCATGAGACAGTTTCCCTGTGCTGAGGGCAGGAAACCCACCTGCTCTGAAAGCAGAGCCTGATGAGTTTATAAAAGTGCTTATGTGACATGGTTGCCTGAGACAGCAGGAGACTGAGCTCCAGAAGCTTTGCAGTTCAGTGTTTCTGTTATTGCTTATTCCATATTCTTACACCTGCTTAGTCCGTGTATACTTTAATGTACAGTTTACTGCATAACATTATCCTGTATCGAATAAAAAAAAAATTAATTTCCTTTAGAGTATTTCAGGAGTGCTATAATCTTACTGACCATTAATGACTTTACCCTTGTCACCACTATGAAATGGTTTGCATTATTTTGCCTTGTGTGCAGGAAATTAAAAACATCAACACTTCTGGTTACCTATATGAAGAAATTTAGGATCTTAATTTCACAAGTGGTAAATACCATATCAAAGACCTTCATTTCCAGGGTGGTAAGTGCTTTATGCTACTTTGCATGTACAGAAAGTCCACCTCCCACTGACTTCAGATGCACCTACTCACATTCAGCATCTTAGCAGCTCACACCACAAATTACTCAATTGGGGTGTGGGAGAAAAATGAGGAATATATATATAATGCAAATTCCTCAGACTTACACGTGAACTTAACAACAGAGTTAGAAGACGGTTTTCTAGAGCCTCTGTTATTTGCTATAAGACTCTTCTTACTTTTTCCCAGCAGAACCAGCCCTATCCATCAAGTGCTTTCCATCTCTACAGCAAAGGAGGTTGAGATGGTACAGGCAGGAGCTTTCTTCTTTCCGTCTGTACAACAGGTACACAACAGGTCAAAGTGACATCTCACAAAGCAAACATACAGCACTGTGAATGAAGGTAAACACACAAAGAACCCCCAAAAGCAGACTTCTGTCATGGGATTTACCCAGACTGCCACCGAACAACAGTATGAGTGAGCTCTTTGGATATGCAGCATACTCCTGAACTGTCTGAAATAGTCTTGTCGTGGGTAGCAGTAGAAAAAACTTACTCATTTTCTGTCCTGCCTTGAGTGGGATGGAGATTCTTTACAACTAGTCTCGTGTCTGTTCGCTTAATGGCAAGAGAACATATTTCATATTTATTAAGGCCCTGTGTTCTGGTGGTTAAGGACTTTTCTTTTTCCTCCCATACTAGTTCCTGTAATCTTTTCCTTATTTTCAGCCCCCTAATTTACACTGCTATCCCGTCTCATCCCCTTCTGATTCCTGCATTCTGCTCAGCTCCTGCCTGTACACTTGTTCTCCTACTGTCATTCTTCCTGTATCTGTACCCTCTGCCCTTTTTTTGTTGTTCCACCTCCTACTAAAACTTCTGGGCAGAGAAGAAGACTTGCTTAGGAGGCCTAGTCTTATATGAGAGCTGGAGTCTTAAGGAAATTCTGCAGGCAAATTTTAAGATGTCAGCTCAGGATATTAAAATTGAGTTTTCTCATTATGTTTCGTGTATTTGGTTCGTTTTCCATGAAACCAGCATAACACTTAACTTCCATCTGGCCAACTTCTTGAAGAGTTTAAAGGTGCCGCTCTGATGGTTGCAGGTGTTGGAATTCTTTGATAAAATTATAATAAAGTGTGTCATCCTGGACAAAACTGGAATTCCCTCTGATTTTTGCTGTGAGAAACAGCTAAACCATTCTAGCTAAAACATGAAAAACATTCTAAGTGTGTTCATACAGACTGATCTGTATTTAAGCCTTTGTAAAGGAACTAAACCGGTGGTCATAACTCTTCTAGATAAAAATTAGATTTACTTAAATTTTTTTATCTTGCACTTGGTTGGGGGACTTGGGAATGAAAGGATAAAATCTTTTGTTACCCTTGTATTTTATGTTCATATCTTAAAGGTGCTAGAGGGTGGCATGAGTGCTCTTACATTAAAAAGAGAAAGCCACCCATGTAAGAGGCTAAAGCATTATCAGAGTCCAGTTAAGTGACAAATAAATGTGAATCAGTGGGATCAAGCTCTTTAAATGTTTGCCTGATTCCTTATTGTGTCAGTACTGTGCTGTGAGGAAGCCACGGGACTTCTTAAATTTTTGAAAATACTTGCATGGCTTGTTCATTACTGGTATAAACTAATTGCTCCAGGGAGGACAAGCGTTTGAAGATGCTGATGAATGTGTAGCAAGTGGTGGGTGCTGTTTTATGCAAATAGTTTTCTTCTGCTGGGAAAAGAGGGATCAAGGAATACTTGGGTTAGGAAGGTGACTGTCAGCGTGGGAGGGTGGTACTGAACCTTAGTTTTGGTGCTGAGTGCCATTTGGTTTAACTGACTTCAGGATAAGTGTATCTGCATGCTGGGAATAGTTTGGTTGTTGCTTGTAAAGGATGGTATTGATTAATATTGATATCTGTTGTAAGGTAAATGCTGCTGTAGTCTGATGTGCTGAGGCAGCTACTGATCATGGTTGATAGTAGTGTCTCAGCCTTTGTCTGACACTCTTTGTTCCCTCCTACCATTGCAGTAATTGATATTAGATTCCACTCCTCTTTTTGGGAGGTGCACTATATATAACCTTATTGAACATGACAGGGTTTCTCTGCATCCTTTCCTTCTGTGGCAGATGGTACTGAAGAGCGGAATAGGGTCTGGGGAACAGAGTCGAACCTATGTTATCTGGGTGAGCCATCTCCCTACCTCAGAGAGCTTTCCTTTCCTCCTGATGGCCTGTGAGGGAAGGAGGGAGGATGCTGACTAAACAGAACCATTTCCTTTTTTGTGCTGTTGGCATTAAAGTGCATGTTTGTCTGTTTTGGTCCTAAGCAGGTCCAGTGAATCTCCTGTGAGGTAGATCCAAAGCCCTGGGACCTCACCGTCCTGCAACTGCCAAGAGACACATGTGATGGAGTCCCATATGGGATTCCTCTCCAGGAATACCCTGCACTGGTCTAGCTGGACATAAAGCTTTTGCAGATTTCCCTTGGGCTTCTCTTTTATTTTCACTGGCTCTGTCTTACAAGTGTGACGTACAAGTGGGAGGACAGGAGCCAGCTGGAGTTCATGGTATCCCTCAAAGTTGAGGTGTGTCTTTTCTTTATGGAAATGAAGCAAATAGCCTTTTAATGGCTTTTGTTCAGTTACATCCAACTTGCTCTGCTAAAGGTTGATAAAAGGTCCCCTTTTGCATGAACAAACAGGACTGGAAAAAGTCACTCAGATTGTCAAGTAAATTTTATCCTCCTATCAGGAGGCAACAGGAGGGCCCCTAGAATTAAGACAAATGTGGCTAATGTCCTTTTAATGGTGATTTGATTATTCTCTCATTACAAGTAACTAGTTCCCTTTTCTAATTATATGTCTTGCTTTTATCTAAGAAAAATTACCCAATTTATGGGAGTGGACCATTAAAATTGCTCATCCATTAACAATTTATTGTAGTGCTATGTGATTACTGGTTTCAGAAAATGTCTGTATTGCAATAGATTTGTATAGATTTTCGGTTCTTCTGCCATTTTGCCAATGGTCATGACAAATGAGAAAGCAGGTAGTGAGAGTGGATGTGCAAGGCAAAAACGATATGGAGAGGTCAGAGAGCACAAACACTGCACACATTTAGTGTGCCTTTTAGGGAGTGAGAAGTACTGGAAGGGAAAGGGGCACTAGGGAATAAGACCAAAATACATAAAGATGCACCGGTACTTGGAAAGGCTTCAGGTTTAATAAAAGTTTAGCAAATTCAGTGAGAGCTCTGTCTGTTATGTGTTTGACCTCTGCACTTCTTGGTTTTTGTCTCGCTCTTCTCCTTCCCCTGCAACTGCTGTATGAGCATGTTATTCAAATGGGAGAAGGGATATCAGTCAACCAAGTGACACAGCGGGAACAGGAGAAGGGGCATTGGAGGTGCAATTGGGAGCATGATGTGAGAAAGCCTTGGGTCCTGCAAGGCAGGTCACTGGAGGCCACTCTCGTTAGTTTTGTGATAGGCTAGGGATGCCAGCAGGCAAAGTTGGTGCAGAGCGGTAATATCTCTTACTGTACCAATTAACAGTTGGGAAAATAGACAAGCATTTGATGTGAAAGTACTAATGCAGTTTCTCTGTATAATCTAAATGTATTTTTCTGTTCTGTGTCATATAACATTAAGACTGACGTATATCCGAAGGTCATGTGTTCATCTATACAGGTGATCTGACTGGTAAAGGAACTGTGAATAGTTACACCTGTAAACTATAAGTAAACCGGGGTAATTCCTTACGTTTCCTTGTGAAAACTCCATTCTATAAAGAAAGCCACTTTTATTCTGAAATACAGTGCCTGCTAGGGGAGCAATAACAACAAACTATGATTATCAGATTATTCCCAGTGTAGAGCAGCCATAGGAATAAGTTAAGGAAAGGGAGAGAACAAAAAAGATAGAGATGGAAAGAAAGAAGGCAGTCAAGGGGTTAACTAGAGATACCTGTGGGAAGATGTGATATAACTATCCTTTCTCATCTGAATTTTACAGACTGAAATTAATTATGTAGTAGCCCTCAAAAATTTGTTCAAATGTGAGATATTTAGGTTTGGAAGAGTTCATGCTATTCCATCAGCTCAACATGGCAATAGGATGTGTATGTATTGAATTTTTCCATACAATTTCTAATGACAAGGTTCTTGGTTATGAGTGTAATTAGGACTCAGTACTGTCTTTCATGTACAAAGATCAGAAGTCTGAGGACTATGAAAAACGCATGTTAAATGTTATGTATTGGGTAAACCATTAATAGTGATTTATATGTAGAATGAAATAATTCTTCAGCAGAAGAAGGGCACAGCATATGCATATATATACATATTTTAGGCTGAAATGCCCTTTGACAAGCCAAGAACAGGGCACTATACATACATCTTTAATAAGTAAATTAATTTTGGCAGTTAAAATGCTGCGTCTTTGTTTTACTGAAATATTTTATCACTGTTTTACTTGTCTGCCATCATTATAGGCAAGCTGCTTAATGATGGTGTGTCCTAATGCAAATTGTATCACTTAATTACTTGCATTAATGTTGTAGTAAGTTTCAGATACATGGGTTGAGTGTCCATGGAGCTACAAGCAAGGAAAAAAGCTTCAGATTGGGAAAGAAGTATCTAAGTGTGGGGTTGCCTCCTGAGTTGGTGGGTTGAGCTTACCAATGTGAGGTTTTGCCTTCTGGAGAAACCAAATGAGAGGCAACCTCCCTTTCCCTCTTTTCATGTTCTACTGCTAATGAGAGAGCAGAGCTTTCTGTTGGGGTGAAGGGCTGCGTTTACAAGATACAGCCCCAAAAAGAGCATGGTAACATGCTGATGTTGGCTGTGTTGGCAGACAAAGCCATTTCTGCAGCGGGAGATACACTTCTGAATAGGAAGATTCAGATGTGGCCCTGATCCATGGATGAGTACATGAGGACTTTAGTCTGAAGGTGCTAGATATTCACAGTGTTAAACATTGATGCTGGGAGGAGTTTTCAGATCTAATTTCCGTGCGTTTGAACACTGGAGACTTCCAAATAGAACATACAGAAAAGCTGTAAGTAAATCCCAGTATTTATTTCATTCTGCTGCTCTATGGGGCTCCTCAAATTATTCTTGTTCGTGTAACCTTCAGTAAAGTGTGTCTGAAAGTTTAGATGTTACGTAGTTAGCACTGCTCCCCTTCTTAAGAACAGGCAATTCTATGAATTGGCCTTATTTCTGTAACTTTAAATAAAATGTTTCCATACATCTTTATCTGTGCTTAAAAGCTATGCACGGACCATTAAAATAATAAGATAATTAAGGGGAAGGTTTTAGCATTAAATGTTATATTAAATATATCAAATATTTCATAGGGATTTTTTTCTGTTGTCACAGATTACCACTTTCTTAGCTATTTCATTCAAATGTTTTTCTGGAGGGATGGTATCTTACTTTGCTGGGTGTGATATTGGAGGAATACTGGTTGACCAGCTTGCTTTATTGTACTCATGCTACTGTCATCACAGCTAGGTAGGAAACAAATGTCCTGCTCTGTCAAACTCTTCAGGAATTCTTACTCTGAAGAAGAAGGCTGCAAAACTTTTCTCATGGCAAAAAAACCCCCCATGCTTCTACAGTACAAATAAAAGCACCTCCATGCCATGGGCAGGGATATCTTTCACTAGACCTGGCTGTTTAAAACCCCATCCAACTTGGCCTTGAACACTTCCATGGATGGGGCATCCACAGCTTCTGTGGGCAACACATACCAATGCTTCAACACCCCCATCATAAAAAATGTCTTCCTTATGTCTGATCTAAATCTACTCTCAGTTTAAAACCATTATCTTTCGTCCTGTAGCTCAGACCCTGGTAAAAAGTCCTCCATCTTTCTTATGAGTCTCCTGTATATATTGAAAGGCTGCAATAATGTCTCTCTTACAGATAAAGAGAAGGGTGTATCCAGGAAATGCCGCATCTGTTTTCTAAGACTTTGTTAGGATGCTCCACAGAAAGACAAGCATGGATTTCTCTCCAGTAGACATAGTTCCAATTTACTGGATTTTTGAGCATAGTAGCCCCTGGTATCTCTACGTAACCTGTGGAAAACACTTCCAGGGAATGATTCTTCCCATTTTACTGAGACTCTGGAAGTGTCTGTTTCCAAATCCTTAAGCAACTAAATAAAATGAAATAGGTTGAACATAAGCCAAAGTCTACAAATATGAGAACAATTTGATGAATATTCATAAAGGCTGAAGATTACCCTGAATGGACCAATACAAACATTATAGATTAATTATGAACAGGTTATGTTCACTCAGAAGGCACATAAATGGTCATCAGGCCTGTATGAAGGGCTCGATTTCATACTGTTTAAAATGGTGTTTGTTAGGGGACTGAATTTTCTACTTTTCCCCCTTTTATGTCATACTTATATACTTTCATTCAAAGTCATACATTCTTTTCAGGTGGAGAGGAATATTCCATATTGCTGATGCAATTGTTTTATTGTTACTCTTGGCACACAGCCGTTTAATTGGTTTGAAGGAACGGTAGTTGCAGGGCTTGATAAGTAGGATGATTGTCATCAAGAGTCATTTAGTGTTTGCTTTCACAGAGCACAAGCTCCCTTTTATTCACTTTAAAAGGATAAGGCCTGATTTTTGTCTGGTGTAAATCGGAGAAAAATGCTGCCTATTTTGAATGTGTGTCTTTTGTATTTAATTAATTGCTTGAAGATTTTTCTTGTAAGCCCATTGTAGGATTTGTACAATCTCATTTAGTCCATCCTTACTTTTGAAATTCTTCAGTTATACCTCTGTGGACCCTGTATGTTTCTCATAGATCTCTGTGATGGGAGACTGGGTACTGGACACTGCTTGCAGTGTGAGACTGTATTGATTTAGACAGTGCTTTAATACTTCCAGGACTTTTCTCAGTACAGTTCTTCCTGATATTGTCAGCTTTATAAAATGATGCTGAACATTGTGCAAATGTTCTTATTTTGCTGACCACGTCAATACTTCAATCATTTCATCCTAGACTGTACTTGATAACATGGCATTTCCTGTTTCGTGTTGTCCATTCAACTAGCATTTGTTAGGTCTCTATGAAGGTTTTCACAGCCTTATCTCAGAGTTCTGACTGTCAGATAACATTGTGTCATTGTAAACTTGCTCAGTTCACACTCTTTTCCAGATCATTAGTCAAGACATTGAGCAGTAGCCTGCTTCTTTAGGCACTGTGCAGTTTATCTTTGGCCTGAGTGAAACGTAAAACCTGTATTCCCACCTTTTTGCTTGCATCAGTGACAATGGCAGAACTTAGTGCATCTGAGAAGCTGGCTAAACAA
Organism: Falcunculus frontatus; assembly: GCA_013398115.1. Lineage (NCBI taxonomy): Eukaryota > Metazoa > Chordata > Aves > Passeriformes > Falcunculus > Falcunculus frontatus. The sequence goes on along the minus strand of VZRV01007194.1, from coordinate 801,517 downwards.
ATCTTATCCCTGTAGACTTTAGCATTGTTTGAAGTTTGAACCAGTTTGGATAAAAATATATGCTGTGAGCACCTGTGGTGGCATCAGAGTCTCAGAATGGTTCCAAGAGACCTGTAGGAGTTGAAGGAGTGGAGCCCACAGATAAGTGTCTCCTACAGCCTCAGAGCCCAGCACTTGTTATCTGGGGGTCAAACCACCCTAGACTGCCCCTGATTGGCAGCTGACCCCGTGGGTGGCAGTGAAGAGTGGGCAGAGGAAATGGATGTGTGTTGGGCCCTCTGCCAGGTGCTTAAGCCTGGCTGGAGCGCTGGAGACTGTGCACCGCAGACTCCATTGCACTGGGATCGATGTAAGGCACTCTGTACGTTTTTTTGTCTTCCTTCCATCAGCCTTTCGAGTCCTTACTGGAGAGATGTGTTTCTGTACAAAGCTTGTCAGTCAGCATGCGGGAGGTAGTGCCGAAGTCCACAATCCCTGGAAACTCTGCTTTCTTTGCCATGTTATATTCCCAAAGCTTCAACATAGGAATACTAAGTCCTGGCATCTTTTACATTCCCAAATGATTGCCTGGCTCCAACTCAGCCATGGGCTTTCCACTCTTCTCATGTTGCTGAATTATTGATGCTGCTTCATTGCAAAAGAGCTCCTTAATGCCCATGTTGAAGTACAAGAGCCGGATGTGAGGCATTCCCTTCTGTAGTTTATCTCATCCCTCAGACACACATAGGCAACTTGTGGAAGGAATGGGGTGGGATGAGGGAGGAGAGAATGTGTGAGCAGATGGGGAAAAATGGGATCAAATATCAAAACACCAGGACAGGAGCCCCAGCTGAGAAATCGGAATAAAAAGAAGTGTTTCATTAGTTGGAAGGAGATGGCTATGTCTAGTCCAGTTTGGCAAGGAAGATCTATGTTAGTTTTCCGTATTTTGCTAAGGTAGCTTCTGTGGGAGCTGTTCCTGCAGGCCCGTCTCCCCTCTCAGGTTTGCCTTTAATTATAAACAGCAGAAGTATGCTGGGGGAAGGCAGTACAGGGAATGTTGGAAGGCTCTGTGCTTGTTCACTGAAGCACGAGAACAAATTCTGTGCACGTTTCAAGGCAGGAGCATGTCTGGTTGCCCGCATCTGCCTCAAATCCTGCAATCCTACCTTACAATTCACTCATGCTGCCTGTGCAAGTGAGCCTAAACCTACTAAATTCCAGTCCCTTTGTATCTCTCTCCTTCCCTCCACCAAAACAGCCTCAGTACCTCTTGAGCCTGAATTTGTCTTTGTTCAACACAAAAACCAGTTCCTTAGAATATCCCAGCAAGGTCCCAATAGAACTTTTGGTACTAGCACATTAACTTTTTTACAGGTGAAAATAACTCGTACCTCTTGGCATCAAACTTTGGTTTTTCAGGCCTGCATCACATTAGCAAGGGATGATTCTGCTCAGCTAGAAATGTAATGTGCTCCTAGTTTGCTGCTAAATTATGGGCTTCTAAGCTTATAGCAGAAATTCTGGTGTTAATCCCTAAATACATGACTTTATACTCCATGATCTTCATTTTTAATCTGTCTGTTTTACTCTTAGCCTACCTGTGCAGTACTCTGATCTTCTGCACTAACACAGCCTTTGAATCTTGTGATATGCTCTTGTTTCATTAGCATGTTTTCATTTTCTTGTGCCAAGGTTGTTAATGAAAGTATTAAATAAGATCAGTTCCAAGGTCCCAAGCTTGAAGAAGCCTTAATTGGATGTGCAGGGTACATTTTGTAGATAAATAAAGGACACAGCACAGATCCTCATGGGAGCAAATCAGCCTAATCCTGATGTCTTCTGTTGAGTTATTCTGCTTATTCAGAGGATGCTGCTTCATTTCAGTCTTTTGTCCTGCACACAGATAGCAAAACAGTCCCTTGTCCTATGGCCTGGGTAGCTTTATAAGGACTATGAAATATGATTTGGATGAAGTATGATTGAATGGACAGCATTGATATTGAGGTGGAAGTGGGACAGAAATACTTTTGCAGCAACTTTGTAAGGGAAAAACAAGCAAGAGGGTATTGTGCAGGTGTGGGAAGAGGTAGAGGATACACAAGACAAATGCCCTGGATAGACAGATAAGGAACCTCACAGAAATGCTGTTCATTCTTGGGGCCATCAAGTCAGAAATGCATTGTGCTCCTGGCGTGGCTGAAGCAGCCACTTGTGAACTACAAATATGTCTTTTATATAAACCACCAGTCAAGCATATTGCGTATCTATGCATAAATAGATATGCAGTAAACCTTTCACCTTATTTTATGTGCAGAATTAACAGCACTTTCTGTGGAAAGATATTTTCAGTGGCTTTTAAAAAAATTAAATAGCCAGGAGCACATAGAGGTAAACACTAAACACAGTCACATTACTATGCATCTGAAAAGCAGTTAGGAGTATTAAAGACAGGCTTCAGGAGAGTTATCTGCCCCTCCATGATCCCCGAAAGCTGTTGTGCTGTAGGGTATCAGCCCTTTTCCCCCACTTTTCTGTCTCTCTTCTCTTTATTACACTGATGATCTGAGGAAACACAAAGGAGAAAACCAAGAAATTACTTTCCCATTTACAGACATTAACCCAGTGCAGATGTCCTTTAGCCTTTTCCTCAGGTTTAGGTCATCTTTCATAGACTCTTTCCAGACCTAAACAAATCTGAAGTTACAAGGATTTAATCTTTCCAAATTTTTCCTGTTGCCTAAAAGCAGTGCTTTTCTGGTAACTCAAGGAGAAATTTATTAAACATGGCATGGATTCCTAGGTAGTCAGGGAAGGAGCAGGAGGCTAGAAGGCTATTAACTAGAGAGAGGCTTCAGGGGTTGCCCGTGTCTCCATTAAGAGGGTTGATGGCTGCTTTTGGTATGGGGTAGCAAAGTGCATGAGAGGCAAATTAGTAAGTGGGCACATTTAGAGCTGCCCTCAATTTGAAGGATGTCACTGTCAAACTTGTTGCAAGCAGGCAAAACTGGATTTTTTAAAATGAGAGTAAGAACAGAGAAGGAAAAATACATCCTATTCCTCCAGAACACTGGGCCCAGACTCGACACAAGCCCACTCCCTCCCAGTTTGAGCACCACCAGAGAGCTGTGTCAATGCACAATCTTCATGCAAAGGGACAGCACTACTTTTGGGGTAAGTTCATTTAATTCCAGTAGATCAGCATGAAGTACACTGCAAAACTATAGGAAAGCTGCAGGGAATTCCCTATAGCAACTCTCAGAATTGCTTTCCTTTAGCAAGTGTCTGCATAGCCTGACCTCAGTGATTTCCCTCATAATAATGATTTATGCTGGCTCAAAACGGAGGGCACCAATTAAACTGTAAGCCAGCAACACATCTCTAGAAGTTTTCTTCCCCTGTGTACAGTAAGCACTTTTAGAATAAAAGAACTTTACCTTCCAACTAATGTGGTTTTCCTTTAGCTGTAAATTTTTTTGACTGAGGTAACAATGCCCTATCATCTGGTCAGTCAGCTCAGTGGAGGAGGAGGCAACAAGCTTCATCAACAATCTGGACAAGGGGATTGAGTGCACCCTCAGACAGTTCAAAGATGATACCCGGTTGGGTGGGAGTGTGGATCTGCTGGAGGGCAGGAAGGCTCTGCAGAGGGATCTAGACAGGCTGGATCAATGGGCTGAGGCCAACAGTATGAGGGTCAACAAGATGAAGTTCTGGGTCCTGCACTTGGGTCCCAACAACTCTATGCAGTGCTACAGGCTGGAGGCAGAGTGGCTGGAAAGCTGCTTTAGTGGAAAAGGACCTGGGGGTGTTGGTTGGGAGCAGCTGAACAGGAGCCAGAGTGTTGCCAAGAGGGCCAACGACATCCGGCCCTGTATCAGGAACAGTGCCTTGGGACACCTTCCACTAGACCAGGTTACTCAAAGCCCTGTCCAGTCTGGCCTTGAACACTTTCAGGGATGAGGCATCCAAAACTTCTCTGAACAACCTGTTCCAGTGCCCCATCCTTTGGAATAGTACCTTCCCCAGCCTACAATGCAGAGAGATGCCCCAGCTGGGACTCAGAACCAGAGAGCAGTCAGGTCTTGGTAACAGTGTACTGTAGTAGGCCCTGGTACCATTCTTGAAGTCTTGCTCTATTTATTTATTTTTGTCACAGTCAAGGTCCTAACTATCCCTCTGTATCCCTCATCTGCTTTTTTTCCTGCCCTAAACCGTTGCTAGGGATGTGGCCAAGAGGGAGGCTTCTCAAAAGGTCTTCAGTTCCAGACTTCAGTACGGGACTGTGGTGGTAAATCAGCTTGCCACCAGATAGAATACTGAAGACTAGCCCTTTGCTCTTTGCCAAAGTGCAAGAAGGCAGGTAATGGCTGCACCAAATAATGGGTATCTGGCAAAATATGTTGACATGTCAGTAGAAGAATATGAGATATTTTCAGAAAAAGGATCCACTTCCGGTTGTCCTGAAAGGTTGCATCCTCCAACAGGTTACTGAATCTGCCTGCAAACTGGGTTTAAATCTTTGCTAGTTTGCAGTAAATAACATTAACTGCAGGAGCAAGCCTAGTTAATACTATTCTTCAAGCTCTCCTACAAGGATGCCTGGGGAAGGCAAGGATGACATTCTTCCTTCAATGGCATTGGTCTCTCTCTTGTTTCAGAAGGCCAAAAGGGAGGTGGAAAAACTCGTGACTCCTTGACTTGAGGTACACCTGACTGCACAGTGTTGCCCCTTCCATTCCTGTATTAGTGTTTAGGCTGTAGTTCCACTGTTGTACCTGTCCTTAGGCTGAAGCAGATCTCTGAGTGCACTGGAGAAGGAATTGCCATTCCCAGCTGGACACAGTTATTAGTGTTTATTGTGTACTGAGTGTTCATCTCAATGCTGTTCAACTCAATGCAATTTTGTGAAATGCACCATACGTAACTCCTGTCCCTCTGACACCCATGTAGCTGTAGTTAGGCATGGAAAGGAGAAGACAAAAATCGTTCTCCTGGATCATCCCTTACAATAGGAGATCACTCTTTTTCCATTTCACCACATTCTTTACTTTCTTTTGCAGTCAGGGTTGGGTCTGGAGGAGAACCAGCCAGATCACCAGCCTACTGCAAAGCCACTGGCTTGAGGCACAGGGATAAATGTTAGTGAACGTTAACCTGCAGGAGAACGGGAGTGTGCCTTGTGGAGCATCTTGCTCTTTCTACTGAAGGATTAGGAATATGTTTCTACAAGGAACGGGGGCACTGGGGACAAATACCCTCTGCCCAACTCTATTCTCTTTTGGGGATGGGGAGAGGAAAGGTTCCGTTTCCCTGGTGAAAAAGTCAGGACCAGCAGTAGATTTGGTCCCTGAATTCAGGACATCATATTGTCTACTTCCCTGTGGGAATTCTACCATTCATGTTCCCCCAAATCTGGACAGACACTTCCTAGCAAACTTCCAGAAGGATGTGACACATGATAAGGAACACTAAAGGCACAGTGTGCCTTGTTAGTACAGTGATTAGCTCATCCCCGTTTTGATTGCAACCTTTCACTGCCAAATATTTGGGAGAAGCTTAGTTCCTATGATATACTGTTGCTGGTATACATCTGCCAGGATGGATCTGCTCTGAATGATGTTTGCTTTCTCCAAGCATTTGTCCTTTGAAGCATTGTCCAAAGCAGACACTTCCTTTGTAATGCCTGGCAAAAGATGGCTTGAAAAACCACCCCAACCTGCTTCAAGCCAGCTTCTGAGCTGAAAGGAGAAATATAGGCACAACAGTGCATCCCATTGTTAGAGAAAATAAAGATGGAAGTGTTGCTTTTTTTTTCCTCAAAGAAAGTGAGGTGAAACTGGTGCCTCATAGCTTTTGGCATCAACCTAACTGAATAGAAAAATTAAGGCTGTAAAGTAATCTGGACTTTATAACTGAAATCTGATCTCTGTCAAAGCATTTCAAGGATGCACATCATGCCTGTAAAAGGCATTATAATTATGGCAACAGAACTCGCATGCTAATTTGTGCTGCCCTTGCCACAAAGTACCCTGACAATTCTCCTTCTGTCATTATTCTGCATCCTGAGAGATCCTGAGCCCCTGTTAAAACTTGAAGTCTGGTGGTGGAAGTGTGCCTGCCTCACCCAGGTGTGTCAGTGAGTTGTTAAGAGGATGTAAACAATTTAAAGGCAATTAACCTGTAGTCCGGTGTGTTTTCAAGCAATGCCTGGGCAACAGGCAGTGATGCCCTGCCTACAGTATCTTTGTGAAGCTCCTATCACTTTGTCATCATGCCTGTACTTGGTGTATCAGGGGCAATGCCCCTGTAGGTATGATGTTACTGCTGTATTGAGTCCTTTCTGTGCCTCCATCTCAGCCCTTTCCAGAGGTACAGAAGATGGGGAGGACATTAGGATCTTTCTAAGGAAGAAGCATTTGGAGCATAATGCAGCATTTCACTTGTGCAGCCAGGAAAGCTTTGCTCATCCTTAGTAGATGCAGATACAGGAGGGAGGCTGTTGGACACAGCCCCTGCTCCCATCATCTTCCACTGTCTGGATGTCACTTATGTGATGCTAAAACCTCCAGTCCACATTTCTCTCATGGAGTTTTTCAGGCTTTGTCGGATTCATGAATTAGATCTAATCCCTGCTAATCCCTAATCTAACGTAATCTAATCAAGCACTACTTAAAATCTTGTTAAAACTGAACATTAACATCTAAGTACTATTCCAACACTCCATGTAATTTCATTCCTTTTGCACTTAATGCAACATCTTGCTTTTGTTCAATGCCACTTCCTCGCCTGTCTTTTTTTTGTGTATGCCCACACAATATTTAAATTATTAAGATTGCTGTGTGACAGATATTTTAAATATTAAGTTGCAAGCCAAGGACTGGTGTATAACTCATTATTTTAGCTGAAATCATTAAAAAACCTGAAGCACTCCTTGAGCCTTAGGACTGAAACACTGCTCAGCTCTGTTTAGAAGTTAGCTTTCACCCACAGATCTAAGGTTCCTAAATGTTACAACCACCTTCGTTATGAAAAAAAGGAGATCGTATTAGCATATTTCTTGCAGTTTAGAGTCTTAATTCTCTGTGAATTAACTCAAAAGCATCATTAAATGCTGTGGGAACTGGGCACTTACTCAGGTGCACTGGCTGATGCCTGGAGGCAAAGCCAAGCCAGGCCAAGCCTAGCCAAGCTACAAGCAAAGCACATTTCACCCTCCAGATTCCTTTAGCAGGTCCTTTCCTAGGGCATAACTTGTTGTTTACAACAAAGGAAATATTACAACTAAAACACAGTCCCCAGGGGGCACTTCCCTGTCTCCATTAACCAGAGGAAACAAGACACACCTTCCATGTGACCTGAGAAACTGTTTTCTGTCCTGCCATACGGACCTGAGGTAGGCAGGGATGCCAAAACCAACCCTAGGCTGCTGCTCTATCTTATAAAACTCTTCAGCAGTTAATGCATGTCAGCTCTGGGACACGGAGATGTAAAATGCATTGCAATGCTTTAGAAGATTCCACCAGAACCGTTGTCTAATCCAAAGGTCATGTACTGCTATGATGTGTCTTGAAATAAGGAAAGTAATCCTTCTTCTTAATGAGTTGAAAGCAGCACTGCATGCTGATAGGGATACACTTCCCTGTGTATATTGTGGATTGTTTCCCACCACTTGCAAACTAGAGCTCTGCTTCATGGAAATGCTGCACGAGCACTTAAAGCACTTTGGCTCTCGCTGGCAGCCGGGGCTGATATCATCTTGTGAGGGGTTCCCAGAAGTCTGCAGGAGCAATTTTCAATGGAACAGCAGGTCTCTCTGTTCCTCTGGATTATAAATTGTGTCTTTAGGTTGCTCTTCATATTCAGAGTTGTGTTCCTGAAAAAGTCAATATTTTTTCAGGTAGCTGTCTGCATCTCAATTTTGAGGACAACTAAAGTCTTCAGAAGTATTGAGCACTCATGATTCCTAGGCTTCTGGCAGCTCAGTTCTGAGTTTCGATTTATATATTTAACTATAATATCCAGCATTTGTTATGCAAGCCATGAAATATTTTTTAAGACAGCTCTTCTGTTAACAATAGGTCAAGTTAAGTTGCAGTACTTTTTACAACATATATTTTATTAAGAACTTTTGATAAATGCTAAACAATGGGAAGGAAGGGAACATCTTCCATCCCTTCCACGATCATCACCACACTATCAGGCTTATGAGTAGACTACAGGGGAATACTACACCTTGACTTCTGGAGGCTGCAGGATCCCACTGCTTGCAGCAAGGCTCTGAGCAAGATCCTCAGGCCAGGTCAGGCTACAGAACTCTCACATAAAGAAAACATTAAAAATGTACCAATTAAAATGCTCTTGCAGAATGATACCCAGCTCTAATCAGCAAAACAACAGGAAGAACCAGGAAAAGCCTGAGAAGGATTCTCCAAAGGTGGTGGTTTGAAATCTGCCCTTATATAACTTGTTGAAGTCACCAAATATGAACCTGGGCCAGCAAACTCATTCAATTTTTTATTCTATAAATAGTTGCCTCTCTCCAGTGGCATGAATCTAAGGTTTAATAGAGGTTTGGCAGTTTGCAGAGAAAAACCTGAGCAGTGTGCCAGTTTGCTGGGAGGGAGGAGCAGGGGGATGGTGAAACACCCTGTGACTCATTCCCACTGCAGCCGACTGACTTAGGGTTTGGACTTAACCCGTTTGTGGGATTCAACATGTCCGATTATTTGGAAAACATAGGAAAGCCTAGACCTCGGAGGAGGCGCTTCCCCAGCACCCTGCCTGCCTGCCTGACTCAGCGCTGGAGCCTCTGCTGCTCTCCCTGCTGGGCTCCAGCACCCCGACAGGAGAGTCCTGTGTTTTTATGCATATCAATTTCTGCATAGCTTTTAAGGTGGGGGAAAAGCAAGCAAAATGTTTGGGTTTGTTTGGGGTTTTGGGTTTTTTTAAAAATTATCCCTTAGAACTTGCTTTCCCAGCTCAGTTCTGTGTTGCTAACTGGAAATGCAGACTTAAAGGAGGCAGTACTGGAACTGAAGAAACCGGGCAGGAAAGAGAAAACAATAGCTTGTATAAAAATCATTCCCCTCGACAGAAATGGATAACCAGACTGAGAGGGATGAAAAGGGATCCCTGAACTCCAGCCCCTGTCTTTGGGAGGCTACTTTGGGAAGGCTGGGGAGAGGGGGGCAAGCCAAACTGTGAGCGTAGGAGCCCTGTAGGAACAGAGGGAGCTGGGGGCTGCAGGGGTGTGTCAGAGGGGAGCTGGAGACAGGGGGAGCCGGGTGCGAGCTCCTACACCCCCGAGGATGAGCAAATGCAACTTGCTCGGCCTGGGAACAGAGAGGGATACATGTAGGTAAGGGAATATGCTGGGAGCCGTGCGTGTGCCTGAGGCATTATACCTTGGCTACGAGTCACTTCAATTTCTACTGGGGATGAATAAAAGGGGTTTCTAGGGGGCAAGTTGCAGATTCATGGCATTCGGCTGGTGGAAAGCAAACCTTTTTCTGAGAGAGGGGAAATAGCTGTAGTTGGTCACAGCTTAATGTGAGCCTTGGCAATCCCCCCAGGAGAGGGACATAAGTCCCTTTGCTCACTGAGCATCCCTACTACCCCAGGAAGGAGGACACCGTCTGTGGCACAGCAGTCATGATGGGAAAAAATTCTCATTTGTTGTTTACTGTTGTTAATCTTCAGTTTGAAAATCATACAAACACATCAGAGTCATCCCTGCCACTGCTGTGGATTCTCCACTTGGAGGAGGCCCTAGAGGGACGTCCCTGGAGGGCAGCTCAAGCTGCAGACCTGCTTTGTGTCACTGACAACTGTGCGTGCAAAACAAGTACACCCAGAGGTCTGTGCCCCGACCTGACCCCAAAGCTCCTCCAAAGTGCACACCATGTGTTCTCCTGTGCAACAGAGAGCTGTTTGTGGCCCTGATGCTCCTTTCCACCACCATCCCAGGTGCAGCTAGCCCTTTCCTTTTAGGAATGTGCCCACCTCAAACAAGAAGGGGAGGAATAACCTGTCCGGGAGACACGTGAGAGGATCAAATTAGGAGAAGGAAACCTGTTGAGTTGGTTTGGCACAGCCTGGTTTTAGGTAGCAGGGGGGCCACAAAGATGGCTCCTGTGAGGAAGCTGCTGGAAGCTTCCCACCATGTCCGGCAGAGCCGATGGCTGATGGCTCTGAAGATGGACATGCTGCTGGCCAAAACTGAGCCAGTGAGAGAGGTTGGTAATGCCTCCGTGGTAACATATTTAAGAAAAAAATCAAAACAAAGTCATAAGACTTTGGATTCTATTCAGAGAAGAGGAGGAGGTGAGAACATGTGAGGGAAAACAACATGGTGACACCAAGGTCAGTGGAGAAGGAGGGGTAGGAAGTGCTCCAGGTGCTCCAGGCGCCGGAGCCGAGGTTCCTCTGCAGGCCGTGGTGCAGACCATGGTGAAGCAGCTGTGCCCCTGCAGCCCATGGGGATCCATGGGGGATGCAGAGATCCACCCGCAGCCCGTGGGGGACGTGCCCACGCTGGAGCGGGTGGATGCCTGGAGGAGGCTGTGAGCCAGTGGGAGACCCGGTGGAGAGAGAGGGCCCTTGCTTCCAGGCTGGAGCAGCCTGTCCTTGGAGGACTGCACCCCGTGGGATGAGAGACCCATGGCACAGCAGTTTTGGGAGGGCTGTGTGCCCGTGGGAGGGGCTCACGCTGCAGCAGGCGCGGTTTGGTTGCTGCTCGTGAGAGCGGACCCACGCCAGGGAAGTTCACGGAGAGCTGTCTCCTATGGGAGAGACCCCACGGCCTCACAGGGAAGGGCTCCTCTCCTGGAGCAGCGGAAGGAAATCTCGGTAATGAACTGACCAAACCCCCATGCCCTGTCTCCCTGCACTGTCGATGGGAAGGAAGGAGGGGCTGGGGGGTGGAAGGTGTTCTAAGGGCTTATTTTACTTCTCATTATCCTCTGATTCTGTTAGTAATAAATTCACTTCGCAACTTAAGTTGAGCCTGTTTCACCCTTGAAGTGATTCTCTCGGTCCTTATCTCACTCATGAATCCTTCATTATTTTTTTCCTTTTCCCTCCTCTGCCCAGCTGTGGCAGGGAAGGGTGAGCGAGCGGCTCTCGTGGGTACATGGCGCTGGGCCAGTGTCAAACCACGACACCTCTCAAGAGTCTCCTGTGCTTTTGGCCTACTATCTCACCTCTCCTTAATAGTGGCTTCTACTTCAGGACAGGGCTTCATCATGGTCATCTGGTGCTCAGGTCTCCATCCATGTTGTGGGCAACCTGTACAATGCCTGTGGAAGTAGGATTCATTGGCATCCCAGCTGGCCTAGGTTTTGTCCTCCTGCCCCTTGCCTGCCACAGATATTCTGTGTGCCCCAAATAATGTATGAGGCTGGGCAGGGAGAAAAGATTAATGTAGTGGTTTAGTTTGCATTTCTTACCTTCTGTGAGATAGGAGATTTGGAGAAATGCAAAGCAGGCTCAAAATCTCCAAAGACAGCATCTTGAAATGCCAGGCTACAGTTCTTGGCCAGGCATTTCCACCTTACATAGAAAGTGGGAGTTCTGTTCTTAAATACCTTGAGTGAGGCGTTTTCAATTCCTAAAACTTTCTGAGATTCTTCACCACTTGCCTTTTCATGTTTTTGTTCATCGTGCAGAAAAGAACATTTATTTTTTAAGAAGACAAGGAGTATGTGTGTTGTTAATTAACAAATGTATTAAATATTTCATCAAGGAAAGTGTTTTAACAGGCACTTCGGGTTTCACGTGGTGTTTACTTTTGATAGCTTAGGTGAAAAGTGTTTCTTGAGGGAAAATGTGATCTTCTTTTGCTGACAAAATGTCTCTCAGCCCAACTCATTACATTTATTTGTCCATGACCATGATCAGAAGTGCAGTGACACTAGTTCACAAATTGATGTTTATATCAGCAGCCTGGTGAAAGACTAGAGCCCACAGGCTTTAAATATTAAGCATGACACTATTTTTCAGAAGTTGTGCTGTTAATATCATGATCATTTTTGTATGCAACTAATTAAAAGGTGTCATATGGTCTGTCCCCTGCATGTGGAATGGCACCTGGTCCAAACAGAGGCAGTGCTGAACTTCACAAGCATTTGGGGTTAGATCCTCATCTGGAGTAATGTGTGTTTGATACCCTCATCTCATTATGCCTGTCTTTGATAGATTTTTATGGCAGTTAATGGTGGGCTGTGTTTAGATATTTGCTTATGACTTAATGTTATGTTATTTACATACAGTGCATGGTACATAGGAATACAGTCTGCTCTTTGTAGTCTGATAAAATGCCAGTGAGCTTGTAGGTGTGATGCAATGTACCTGTGATCAGGGACAGCTGAATCAGGGATTGAAAATGAGCTGTCAGGGAAGACATCATGAAAGCAGGCTCAGCCTACAGTGCCAGCTCATCTAACCTTTGGCTGCAGGGGGAAAAGGGAGGAACACGTTCTCTCTTCTCCCATGGTTTGGTATCTAAAATGACTGCATTAGCACCTGAAAAAATGAAAAATAAAAAGCAATCTGTTTCTGTATTCCTTTTCCTCCACAAATCAAATGGTATTTTGGGAGGATTACAGTCCTACAGATTAAGTGGTTTGACATAAAATAATTTCGTTGTAAGTTGTGAAGTGAAAAGTGCAGAAAAATCTTCTTTACCAAAAATTGTTATCCTCCCTCTTGGCTGTTCAGAGAGGATAATTCAGACGCAATGGGCTTGTTTCCCTCCTAAAGGCAGCAGCACAAATCAATAATTCCACCAGGGTCAGGACTCATCTGCATGGGAAGTCAGACTGCTGTAATTGTAGCTGTATTGCTTCAGTTATGCCATATAATCTCTTGTGTATCCTTTTATTACAGGATAAAGAGTGACTTTTTTCAGCTTAGTTTAAACGACCTCTTTTGGTGTTAAGAAACATCAACTGTATTGAAAATGGCCATGGTTCATATTGGAAGAGAAATACTCACATGGGGAATTAAGTTGCCAGCATGATTAATTAAATTCACACCTTTCTTTACGGTGGTGTGATTCCCCTTTTCTGTGCTTAATGTCAGGTTCAAGGCAGCGTTAATCCTTCTTGTAGCCTTTCTAAACTTCTGTTTAGAGCCTGCTGCTAATGAGCTGCCCAAACAGAAAACCTGATTTCTGACATTTTAACAGGAAGGTGCTTTCTGCTGCTGCACTGGGGCTGGGCAAAGCCAGAAGTCAGTGGTGTAATCCTGACTGTGAGACTGCAAAGCAGTGGAAAGTGTCCACTAAACATTATTGTTCCCACTTTTACATCCTTGTTTATTTGTGCTTGGTTGAAAAAATGAGATCTTGGCCCCACTGATGCTAATGGCAGAAACTGGAGAGGGTTGGAGTGGGACATGATTTTGCCCAGAGAGCAAAGAGCATTTCTCCAGGAGTTATCTTTGTCTGGTTCCCAGCCCTGTGTTCACTGCATCAAGCAATGGTTTTCATCTAAAAGAATGAGTGGATTCTCTAACTCTTCCCCCATGAGACTGGTTAGTTTTATCATCTCCAACAGGATGCAACCATATGCACAGAAACTTGCTCAAGTCTCTGCATGAAGGTTGAGCTTGGGCTGGTAATAAGGACTGACTTTTAGCCCTGGGGACATTTCTCCTGGTTGGTTGTCATGAGCTGCTACACCTCAGAAACCAGAATGATCCCCCTTCCATTTCTCAATCAGGCTGGAAAAAAGATGCAATATTGTCAAATATCACAGTCAGCAGTTTCGGTGCCAGAAGGGCTGTTCTTAAGCAAATTCCCCTTGGCTGGCAGTGTGCTGTGCACTGTGCCATTGGTGGTGACCTGTCCTGGGGACAGAGCCCACTGTTGGCTGTTGGCGGTGCTTGGATATCAGGTAAGTTGATGCCTTTTTATTCTGTTAAAGGCGAACTGAAATAAAATGGGTATTCCTTATATGGTTATTAAATACACACGTTCCTGGTTTTATTCCATCAAGAAAATTAAATCCTGTGGTTTTGCTTTAGTGTATGCGAACCTTTGAAAACCTAGGTTACAAAGAAATGCAAAATGTCTCTTAGAGACACTGAAAACATTGTGAGTAGAGATGGACCAAAAAATTGTTTCTGCCTCTCAGCTTGATTATATGAAGGTTCCACAGCTAAAATCTGAGGTCAGAAATAGTTGATAAGATGATGCCCATCACTGGTCAGAAGAGCTGTATTTTTTACCTGTAATTATTTTTTAAGGCAAAGAGTGTTAAATTATCCTGTCACTAAGCTCATTTTGACCAGTGCCTTACTATGTATTAAACAAGTGTTAAAACCTGACTCCTGCTTTCTCCATAAGAAAGTGCACAAAAATCCCCTTCTGCTTGCTTTGGCGAAGGACAACACATGGCACCTGTGCAGGGATGATCCCAGCTTAGGAACAGTGGATCTCAGCTCAGTGGGGTGCTGACATGCAAAGTCAGGGTGGGATCAGGCTTGGGTTTTGTCTCTTTCCTGACACAGCTTCTTTCACCTGAAGCTGTAGAAGGTGAGGCAAGCTGAAGCATATTCCTTGCATCACTCCCGAAGAACAGCTCCACATTTCTATGTAATGGCTACAGAGTCATTTTCCATATAGGAAGACACCATTCCAGCTTGCATCCAGACCAGAAGGGTTACAGTGATCAAACTTACCCTTCTTTCTCAGCCTCCAGCAAGCTTAGTACCCCATAACTCTGCAAACAGAGCCCAAAGGTCTTGCTGCCTGACAGCTGATCTGTAAACTTGATGATGAATATTTTTGGTGCAATATGGGCTCTTTCTTTAGCTGCCATTTTTCAGGGACTAGCTCAACATTGTGCAACCAGCTCTACCAGTCCTTAGGAGTATGTCCCCTTGTACTCCAAACTCAGGTGAACTTTTTTGCCCCTGTGTTCCCTGGTAACAGCACACAACAGGGAGGGGGAAGATGCACACCTGAAGCATGGATATGCTGCACTCTTCCTGGAGAGAAGGAAGAGCATCACAGCTGATGGAAGTTGATCACCTCTTTGTGTTGCTACGTGGCTGTGTGATGTACAGGCAGGTACAGTAATGTGCCTTTCTCTAGAGTTTGTGTCCATCCTTTTCCCTTCCATGCTAGACCTGCTTCCTCAATAGTTTGAATTAATTTTACTGACCTGATAGGCTTGGCATGCAGAGGTGATACTGCTGCTCTGAGTCACTCCTGTGGGATGAGGTAATGCTCCTGCTGGCTTCCCCACGCGCTGGGGCAGTGGCTGCTCTCCCCCATAGGAGTGGTGATGCAGAGACAGTGCAGCTGAGCATGGGGGCTGTGCCTCCTCCCAAACCTCACTCCTGCAGGAGGCTACTACACTTTCCTATTCTCCTTTAAATTGATTAACCTCATTTCTTCAGGCTTTCCTTATGCTTTCTTCTCTGTACATCCTGCAGGCAAATGCCACATCTCAGCTCTGCTGGTTAATGGGGGCATGGATTAGTAAATCAAGGTTTTCTTCTTGCACTGCATGTGATCATCTCCCTGGCACAACAGTTCCTCCGCGCCCTCTCCCAGGGTTTAAGCTTCCACCATGCACTACGTGCGAGTTTTGGCCAGTGGCAGCTGCAGGTATCACATTGCACAGAATGTCGCTTTTCTCTTGGGGGCCAGCCCATGCTGCCTTTATTTCCTGTGAGCACTTGCTTCCTTCTGCCTATGGCTGCATCCCTCTGCATCACTCTGGATAGCTCCGCATCTTTCTGTGTCCCTCTGTGTCCCTCTGTGTCCCCCTGCACCTCTGTGTGGCCAGAGCAAGGTGTCAGGCTGGAGAGCAGGCTCCTGCTCCACATGCTCCTCGTGTTGGAAAGCAATCAGCTCTGAGGGAGCAAGGCTTGCTCCCTCAGATCAAGGGTTGTGTCCGCTCTGTTTGCTCAGAGGCCATTCACACTGTGTGCCCTAATATGTACTTTTAATTATGTTGCTCCTGGCTCAAGTGCCATTTACCTGGAACAGGCAGGTTTTCCTCCAGTGCAGCAGTGTGTTTGCAGCCCTGCTAGGGCTGGCATGGAGAGGATGCATTTGGGGGCATGTCCAGGTGGTCAGACAGTCCACCAAAGCATTGAGTTTTATTTGTTTTTTAAATGTATATTTTATATCATATCATATATTTTAAAAGATATATTTATATTTTTTATTACTCCCAGCCCTCCTCCCCTCTTGCTGGGAGCCATCCTCCCTGTTAGGATGCAGCCCCAGCAATAGGAGTGTGGGACAGGGGTCCCTGTCCAGGGACAACAGAGCACACTGGGGACCTTGTGGCTAATCAGTTCTTATCTGTTCTCCCAAAGCTGACAAAAGCAGGCATAAAGCTATAACAGGAGCACAAACTTAGCATTACCAGATCCTATTAATTCTATATAACAGCAATTACGTGTTGGTGTCAGATCTAGATTTCATACATACCAGGGCTTTATCTCTTACTGCACAAATCTGGTGCTGAGGGTCACAGAACCGCAGCCATGAGTTCTCATACAGCTCCCCCAGCACTGATGGCTACAGGAGATGGTGCCCATGCTGTTCTGTGAAATGAAGGTAAATCAAAAGAAGGATGTCACTTTTGGCACCTTGGGGGACTGAATGATTTTTTCACAATAATAGAATGGTTCAGGTTGGAAAAGACCTTTAAGATCAGATGTTAGCACAGCACTACCAAGTCCACCACTAAACCGTGTCCCCAAGTGTCACATCTGCACATCTTTTAAATCCCTTCCAGGATGGTGACTCAACCACTTCCTGTGACAGCCTGCTCCAATGCTTGGCCACCTTTCAATGAAGAAATTTTTACTAATATCCAATCTAAATGTCCTCTGGCACAACTTGAGGCCATTTCCCCTTAAAAAAATTCCCATCACTGTAAACAGGAATTATCTTTGTGAGCACTGCCAACATTGCATCCCTCATGTTCAGCTGCTGTTTGCCACCACTACTTTCAAAAGAGATCGATGTGACACCAGTCTGTGAGGATGCATGTTCCCATAGACCTAAGTCTTCTAGCACATAAACAGCTCAGGAGTTTTTTGAAGACAGTACATCTTTGAATAAAGTAGGAAGTGTCCTGGGCTCATGGAAGATGCAGTGATGAGGGCATGAGTACAACATACCTACACACTTCTCATACTATTCAGAAATCACTGCTAGATTTTATCAAATGGCTAAAGAAGCTGAGGTAACACTCACTACCCTTTAAACCTCTGATTTAGGTGGGGAAATGTACTGGAAAGGCTTTGAAATTCTACATCTAGCGGTATAATAGAAACACCCACATCCAGTGTACTTGCTTGTCTGAAGTCTTCAGATTTCTTATGCATGCTGTGACATTTCCCCTCCATTTAATGGCATTAATCCTACACTGAGATTGCCTTGGCTTGTTGCTGGGATGCTCTCCTGCCCAGCCTTTTGCTGCAATTGAGCAAATGAATACTTTGTGGTGTACAGAACTTGCCATTTGGGTATTATTTTTGCTACGTGTTTTTTTCTTAAATTCCAGCACCACTTTTCTCTCTCTCCCTCTCTTTTGTGTGTTACTTTCTGTGTAGCGTGAGCCCATCTGCATTTAGTCGAATGAGTGGGAACTGTGGGCACGCAACAGTACATGATCCCTTCTATTACATAATTAAACTGCCATAATGTATATGACTTAGGAATATGTCTGAACAAGTTGCTGTGAATCATACATTTTTCAGCCTGAAACTGCCCTATTTAGCTTTTGTTAATCATTTCACTGCTCCTACATTTCAAAGTAAAGCTTCCCTTTGCTTCAACTCCAAAGGCAAAAGGATGGGAAGAGTGAAACACATTTCCATCTCAGTTATTCTAGTGCAATATGAACATAAGGTAAATTACACCACGTGCAGTTGAGATCAGAATCTGGCACAGAGTCTCTGTGCCCCATGATAAGAATTTTCTGCAGTCCTGACCTACCTATCAGTAACAGCAAGCAAGGAGGTAGGTAATTGTACACCCTCACATAAATTTTGGGCACAGATTTGCAGGGCAAGTTTTTAAAAAATTGAAAATTTTTAAATTTTGAACCTGTTGTCTTCCTTCCCTACCAGTTGCTACTTGATCAAAATAAAAATTAAAAAAAAACAAACCAAAACCTGTTCTGTCTTTACTACGATCCTCCTTTAAGCAAGATACATCTTGTCTTTATCAGAAGCCTTGTCTGATCAGGGAGAGGATCCTACCAAAAACATGGGAAAGATTTGGCTAGAACGAAATGTAAGAAATCAGTGGTAAAGGGAAAAAAGTCCAATGTCTGCTTATTTACTCTGTGTCAGACTTTGTCTTCACTGGAGTTACTTTAGCTTTCACCATGCAGCTCAGAGCAGAGCTTGCTGCTGGAGTGCCTGAGCTTTTGCCGTGTGATTCGAGTATACACTGAGTAGACAGAGTAGCTGAATCAGTGTGTCTGGGGAGCAGAAGTGTGAGCGTGAGTCAAAAGCCGCATATACTCGATCAAAGAAATCCGCTTGGTTCAGAGAGCCCTGCCACAGCTCCCGCACCGTCAGGGGAGGCAGCGGGGCTGAGGGGCTCGTGTCCTTGTCCATCTGGGGAGCTGCCCTGCCCTGCCCTGGCCCCAGCACATTCCCGGCAGGGCTCGTGTCTGGAGGCTGGCACCAGCCAGGAGATCTCTCGCTGGGATCGCCTCCCTGCCGATCTCAGTGGGGTGTCGCTGCTTCTCCCCACACAAAGCAGTATCAACAAGCAACCTGTGTTGTTGACTTCTGCCTCAGTCTGGAGTCTGCTTTACTGGGGATTTTGGTGATTCACATTCCTTCCTTTGTTTCTGCCTTATTTCTGTTGTGTCAACCGTAGCACAGCAGTTGCGTCTCAGGGACATCTTATTACCATACAGAATTTTGTAGTGAATGAGTAATCGAACCTCTGCAATGTATTTTAGAGCCAGGCTTGCAAAATCTCTGGTGTAGCGCAGGGTCTGACTGCCGCGCAAAGGAAACGCTGTGAGCAGTCCTGCCCTGCATGGGGGAAGGTAGCGAATGCACGTATTCTGGTGAGAATTTAATGTTTTGTGTTTTGCAAGACGTACTCGCTGCACTGCTCGCACGGGTCCAGCCTCTTTTTCCACACTCCAGCAAGGAGACTTCATGGAATGAATAGCCAATGCCATGCTGTGGCAGCTAGGAAGGGGAGGGGGCCTTTGTCATGCAGATTAAAGCGCTTGCATTCATACACGCAGAGACTTTCTTGGCACAGTCTAGGATCTTTCTGTAGCTTTTCTTCTTTCATTAGAAGATTCACCAATGTTCTCCCTATTCCTTGTTAATATAGGTGTCTAGAATGAGCTTACATTTCATTCAGAGACTACATTAAACTGCACAATGATTCTATTTATAAAGATGTATAGAGAACAGTTAGAGATAGGTGGGGTGACAAAGAATGATACCCTTTGCTCTCAGTGGTTATGATGTTTTCCTCTTGCACTGCATAGGAATCCCGGGGTTTCCCAAGGCACTTATTAATGTTAAATACTCCTGACTTTCAGACAGTCTTTACTGGGTAATAAAAATGGAAAATGTTCTTACCTGGTGTAGTGAACTCAACCTGTCCATTTTACACCTGTATGTAAAATGTTACTGGTGATAAGGCAGGATTGTACCCATCCTGAGATAGTTAACGGAAGGAAATCTCTGCTGGAAGCTGGTCAGAATATGACCCTTCAGGCTGGTGGCACAAGCAGGAGGACAGCTCTGGAGTTCTGCCCTTCTTCTCAGTTCCACAATCAGCCCATGTACCAACTCTATTGCTCACTCTCCAGCTGCAGTATTGATGGCTTAGACATTTACTTCCTATAACGGTGTCCCTTGGAAATTGTGACACAATAAAAATATTGGAGGATTGTTCGAGTTATTTCTTGTGTGCAGCATTTTCAAGCCATCTGAAAAAGAAAAGAGTTCTTGATGTAATTTCAATGTACATAAAATCACACAGACCACTATAATAAAATAATACCGTGGACCCTATATGAATGACATTCGTATGCATCAGCAAAGCCCACAACACCCTGCTTGAACATAAGAATCTGTTACAGGGCTGTTATTGTGGGTGTAAAAACGAAGAAAATTACTAAAAACCAAAGAAAATTACTGATGCTTATTCTTGGAAAATATTATTGAATTATTTTTATTAATATTTTCTGATAACTTCTCCACTGGAAATGATGCAAATGCCTGTCAAAGAGTGGGATAGGTGTCCTGGTTCATGAACTTAAAAAACAAAAGCTGCTTTGCTTTTGTTCCCAGTGCAGACTTTTCACCCTGATAGGCCAGAGACCAGATTTCCAGATTTTGCCTAAACCCCTTTTTCTTAGGAAATCCACTAATTTCCATCTCATACTAATCACCCTCAGTTACTCCTCAGTTTAGAGCAAGAAGTACTAACCAAAGAAGTCACGTTTTACTTTTTACAGAGATGAAGAACCACTCAACAATGTCACAGGTTCTTTATTTTAGTGCAAAACACTGCGTAACTCTCTTTAGAGGAGGATACTTCTGGATTTATCAAGATCCTTACAGTTTCTGAGCAGTTCAGGAAGGGAATAAATGAAGAAGAGCTTCAGAAAATAAGAGCTATAATTTTTTTTCCTACTATATATTTTTCGGGTTTTTAGAATATTTAATTGCATACTGAAAAAGGATTGGAACACAATGTGCAAGTAAGGGCATTAAAAAAATTATGGCATCACCTTAAATGCCACATTCTAAAGTCAGATAGTTACTCTCAAATGGAGCACATGAATTCTGTAGTCTCTAAGCAGCCAAGGACCCCTGTATTAGAAAACTAGTCCATATCATTGTCAGCTCCAAATCTTTTCTCAGAAAACTGAAGTGAAAATTATTCTCATTCAGAAGGCATTTGTAGTCAACATTTTATTTCAGTTAAATGTTTCTTTAATTATTTCAAAGCATATATTTCTATTTTTATCACTACTGATCAGCCAAAACAAATCAATTTGTGTGTTAAATTAAAGAACTTCTCATTGAATCGAATTAATTTTAGCCATACACTAATTTCTAACTCCCAATACAGCTAAAAACACCTGCCTTGTAGCAGATAATAGTTTCTTTTGTTTAATATGCACAGATGTCCTGGAATACAAGAGAATAAGGATTTGGAGGGACTTATCTAGTAGGTTCAAGTAACAGCTCTTTTACTGGGTGTTTGTGTTGTTTTTTTATTTTAATAATGGAAAGAAAAGTAAGCCAAGGGAACATTATTTTATATTAAAGGTGGGGGGTCTAATCCAAATGTCATGAAATGCAGAGCTTTTTCCTCTGCATTTGGTGAGCTTTGGACCAAATGCCAGGCTTGTAAAATGCAGCATTTTGTGATGGCAGTCTCAACCCCACTGCCTAATTCGGGGCTGGAGCTGCTGTCCAGATCAGCAACTCAAGCTGTGTTGCTGACAATCTCTCTCAGGATGGGGGGATCATGGTCCTGTTTGCTGTTCCAGCCTGTAGCTGGGAACTGCTGGGCTGGGTTGAGAGACCTCTGGTGAGAGTGGGTATCTTTCCCTGGTGGGACAGATGCCTGCAGTGTGATGGTGCAGAGGGTTGAGGCAGGCAGGGGAGTCTGCTGGTGCTCCAGGGGTGCCACCATAAGGACATAGGCATCTTTGGCAGGAACCATCCTACAGCAGGTCTGAGAACGGAAAAAGGGACGGTCATGCCATTTTACATGTTTTCAAGGCATATTCTTTCACACAGGTTTTTTTTTAATAATGTAATTTGCTTACTTGCAACTGACTTACTAAAAGCCACAAACGTGACTGAAAGACACTGTGCTGCTGAAAGACAGCCCTGGTGACTGAAGTCATTGCTTCTGCTTCAGGGAATGATCAGCAAACCCCTTCCCCGTGCAGTGCTGGCAGCCTGCCTCCTCTCTGGCTAGCAGGATCACCGTCTCTCAGGTGTGAGACTGAGTTACTTGGAAAGAGTGTGGGACTCCTCAGAGTCTCATCTCTCCCCAGCTTTATTCATAGGCAGTGGTCTGGAAAGATTGTTAAGATTGACTGAATGTGCTGGGAGTGCTGTGGCTGCTCTGAGGCTTGTCTGCATGCTGGGATGTAAAGGTCCTTGCTATGCACTCTGCTGCCCTTTCTAAGGTGAAGCTTGTTACCTAGAAAAGGAAATTTATTAAACCTAAAGCTGATCAAGGCTTCCACTCCCCAGACTGTGCAGATTTCTGCTATGGCACACTCAGTCCATGATAGGTTGTCTTCTGCTGGCTGCACACTTAAAAGCAAGCAATAGATGCACAGCTTTCACCCAACTCTGAAGAGCATAACCAAAAAAGACTTATGAATAGTTGTGAACCAGCACAGGAATGCCAGGTGTGAGTATGACTGGGTCCTGCCTCTAGTCAGACACTGGGACTTCTGGTGAAATGCATCCATGAGCGAAGATGGGTCACCTGCAGGCTGCAAATCTGGAAGTTTCTTGAGGGTGAATGATGGAGTAAATCCCCAGAGAGACCCAGGGGATTGGTCAGACATTTGATCTGACCTCTAGACAGAATTCATAAAGCATTAATAGATTCTCTGTGCTGCCTTTCTGAAGGGCCATGGTTTCCTCTACAGCAGTGCAAAGTCCTTCCCTCTGCATCTTGCCCCATCGGTTCCCATGCTCCAGCTGGGGCTGTGGGCTCATGGCTCCCTTTAAGCATTTCAATTATTTTATCTGCTCAATGAGCAGACCTGTGATGTCTGCCTCTCCTTTCTTATCCAAGCCCATGAAATGTGCCTGAGGATGGAGAGCTGGACGGAGAGGCCGGACAGCCGGTCTGTTAGCAGGGAGCCCTCCGAAACCTACCCTGGAGGAGGTGGCTCTGCCCCACCATGGCCAAGGAAGACAGGACATGTGTGAGCCTGCACAGAGATGCTCAAAAGGCTGAATTCCCTTTCTATTTGTGTTTCAGGATGACTAAGGAAATGCAGGCTGTGATTAAATCTTGTGTTCAACACTGCAAAATAATGTCCTTGTACAAAACCAAAAGCAAAGACAACCTTTCGTGAGACTCTCTAGTTGTAATTATCTTTGGAACAGCAGAAAGGAAGAAAAATCATATTGTTGTTTCCCTTAATGGATGTCCTCAGTTGAAGGATGTTATCATAACAGAGATTTGGCAGTGGAGGTGAGCTGAAGCTGAAACAGCAGATGCTTAGGTGGTGTAAAATGGCTTTAGTGGAAATCAGTGGATTTTCATTGCTTTACTCTTTACAATCTGATTCAGAAGCCCTGACACCTTGTGTCCTGTTTCTGACTGCTAAAATCACTTTTTCTCTTAAATAACACTTTTAGGGCGTTGTAAAAGAACTTTCACTAAATTTAACAAAGAGAAAATTAAAACCTTGTGAACTAACATATTTAATGCTCTGGCTTACTCTAATTCAGTCCTTGGGCAGTTTGCTTTGAGAAAACGTTATGACAGTCTGGGGGAGAGGATTTTAAATAAAAATCCAGCTGGATCACATAACCAGACCTTTCTTACATGAAAAAACCCCCACCACTTTTGTTTTTAGAAGTAATTATGTGGTACAAACTCTTCTCATTTGCCAATATCTCAGAGTCAGCCCTGAGATAAAGGCTTACCTAATGTATTGGGTTTTTTCCCAGACCACATCTGTCACATCCCATCAGCTCCCTGAAGTGCTTCCCGGCCCCTTCCCTGCCTGGTTCAGCTGTGTTGGGTGGCTCAGAGGAGGAGGTGGGAGCTCTCCAAACCTGACAGTGCTGTGCCTTGCTCGCTGCTGTCCCCTTGCCCCACGGCCATGACTTCTTCTCCCTTGGTCTTGTCATCCTGGAGTTTGAGTTTCTGTAGTTTATTCCATTCTGCTTTGTGTTTGGTTGATGTTATGTGTTTTTAACTCAGTATCTCAGGTGAGGCTGGACTGGCTGTGACAGCCCTTGGTGCCCTTGGTGTGTGGAAGATCCCATCACACAGAGCAGGCCAGTCCCTCTCACACTCCGTGTTCCCGCCCCAAGCACAGCTCTGCTGTCAGCTTGCTTGTGTCACCATCTTGCCCCCAGATGATCCTCACCTTCAGCAAAACTTGGCTGAGTATGATGCTGTGCCAGACCATCACTTCAAAATGCACATGGCAGCACTTTGAAAAAATGTAAGAGAATGAGATGAATAGATTTCATAGCCCATTTTTTTCCAAGAATCTAATAAGCAAAGCTAGATATGAGGGTCTTCAGCATACCTCACACAGTTTGGGGAGAACGAAATAACACGAATAATATTTCCACAAGTGCAGATATCCACTCTTGGACCAGATGACTCCCAGAGGTCCCTTCCAACCTCCACCCTTCTGTGAACCTGTGCTGGGAGTCTGGTGCTGCTGGTAGCAGGGATGCAATCACCACCTCCTGGTACCACGTGCTCACAGAGGGCTAGACCTTCCATCAGGGTGAACAGTGTGGCTGTGCTGAGGAGGGGCACAGCCTCTGCAGCACATCTTGCACAGAGTCTTTTATTTCCTGCTCCCCTACCCCTGGCTGGAGATATTTGGAACTGCTTTTCCCTCCCAGTGTACAGATGATGTCATTGCAAGCACCATGACATCATCTTCCAGGAGAAAGAGGAGCAAGTCTTGCTCTTGCCCTACCTGCCCAAGTGGGTTTGCTGCTGAAAGGTCTTGGGAGCTGATGCAGAGTGAAACTGTCAGCAGTCCTTATAAAAATTTTATACAGCAAAGATCAAAAAGGAATTATACCCATCAGTGGGTGAAATGGTAAGGCTGGAGTAAGCTAAATTTGAACATTGTCAGATTTGGTTCAATGGTATTTTTAATTGAAGACTAAGTAAATAAATAAATAACATGATTTCATGCAATTTCTGGCCAATAGTAAAAAAAAAATCTTGGTTCTTGGCCATGGAAAACCATCTGTCTTATACCTAGCAGGGGTTTGCACCTAAGTGATATTTCTTTTTTTTTTTTTTACTCTTGTTCTGCTTGTAGTATGAGTTATTCCTTACCCTGGATTTCCTCTCTCTTTGCCTCCTGTGAGGCTGAACCAGTCACATATGTCAGGTTTCAGCAGGCAGCAGGCTGCCTGCCCAGGTACCAGATTTAATGAAAATTCTGGTTTTTCCCATCCAAGCAAACCAGTTATCATCCCCTGTGTGTGCAGGAAAGGCGTGATAGTGTCTCAGGCCAAGAGCTGTCTCAGTGACAGACCCCTGGCAAAGGCCTGTCAGGGACAGTGGTGTGTTTGTCAGTGTCCTGCCCTGCCTGGATCCTGAGGATTTACTGTGCTTGCTGTAATCTTTATGAATGTTCCCTTCATTTCTATTTCCTACCTCAGTATACTATCCTGTCACACAAAATAAGACAAGCTGTTAGTACCAAAACTAAACTGTAAATGGTATATATATATATACATATAT
>VZRV01007194.1:757495-776032 GCA_013398115.1 Falcunculus frontatus | reverse complement strand
TATATATATATATATATATATATAGGTGTACAATTAGAAACACCATAACCCTCAAATTTCTTTTTTTTACATTTTTATTTTTCTGGTTTTTATCTTCTCCAGTCCTTAATGAAAGGGTTTCTTCCTCATGAATTTAAGAGGTGAGGTTCAAAATTTGTAGTATTGTGTTGGTTGATTTTAGCATGCCAGGTTTGCATTACTGTTATTCATCTTCCTTTGGTTTTTAAGATAGAAGACCAAGAGTTGCTTTAATAAAGGAGATGTCCTTGGCACCAGGATTGCCTTTTCCACTAGAGGCTCAGTCCAGCCATAATCCTGTCCAGTCATAATCCAGTCCAGCCATAGCAAAACTCAGCCAGCTGCCTCATAGAATTGCAGTTCAGAGACTCACAAGAAATAAATTAAGGATATGAGAAGAGCGAGGTAGAAGAGGAGAAGAAAACTAAGTAATAAAATTTTGCAAAGTTCAAGAATGTTTTCTACTTTCTACCAGGCCTTCAAGTGGGGTAAGGGTGCTGTGGTACTAGCAGGAGGGACCCCTGGAGAGCAATGGGTCCAAGCCCTGCTCGGTCAGGTTGACCCACAGCAGGTCACACAGGACTGTGTCCACTTGGGTTCTGAGTATCTCCAAGGGTGGAGACTTCACAATCTGTTCCAGTGTTCAACCACCCTTACAGTAAGAGGAGTCTTTTAATTATGTTTACACATAATTCCTGTGTTTCAGTCTGTGCCTGATGCCTCTGCCTGTCCCTGGGTGCCACGGAGAAGAGCCTGGCTATGTGCTCTTTGCTCCCTCCCCATCAGGTAGTTAAACACATTGATAGGATCCTGCTGAGCCCTCTCTTCTCCAGGCTGAACAGTCCTGCCTCAGCCTCTGCTCACATGATGAATGTTCCAGTCCCCTCATCACCATTGTGGCCCTCACTGGATTTGCTGCAATGTGTCCACATCCTCCTTGTACTGGGGAGATTCTCAGCATCCAGGTTCTGTAACAGCCACATGGCTTTTGCCTGTAATTCCTCTATGTGCTGTCAAATAATAAAATAGCCACTGCTCAGCAGAGTAATTTTTGAAATAAATTAGTTCATAGGCAAGGCCATTTTAGGCTTAAATTTAACTTTTGCGTGGGAGTGAGTCGAAAGGTGTCTGTTTAATGGCTGCACTGGGATACACAGCTTCACACAGATACTTCATGGATTTGTTGCATGTACCTCTGTACATGAATAACCAAAGCACTAATAATGTGTGCAAAGGAAAGGAGGCCATTTGGAAACCTGTATAATTTTGGTGGAGCATAGAATGGAGAATGTTTTTTCTCTGGCCATGTGCTTCATCAGACTAGTCCATTTTAGTCATCCTTGAATAGACTTTGATCTTCTACAAATGTACTTGATATACAAATTATTTTGCCAGTGGTTAAGTAAATACATTTTGTCTTAGAATTTGCTTATGTTCCCAAGATAATCCATTGTTCATGCTGCAAGAAAAGTCATCCAGCTCATACGATGGCATTTTTGTTTTCTGTGCATCTGACTGCCAGTTCTTTCATGCATTTCATTTTGGCCAAGCACACATTTCCTGAAAGCCATACGATTAAAATCTGTCTCCAGAAGTATTTATGATGCTTTTCTGATGGATGCATTAGCAAAAAGTTAGTTAGTAGAAACATTAGTTGAAAGTGAACAAGGTCCTTAGTGGGTCATCTAAGCATCAAAAGGTGGAAATGGGATATGATCCATGCAATATATACCTGTCAAGGCTGTAAGAGCTCTCTTTTATTGCAAAATAGAGTAACAGTGACTGTGGTGATTCTCAACTGAGACCTACCAGAGCAGTCCCAGAGCTCTCTCACAGCTGTGTTGTCTATTGAACAGCACCACAACCCTTGCATCTGGCTCACCAACCTGGTCAAAAGTCAGTCTTGTCGGTGGCCAATTGTAACAACACAGATATGATGACATCCAATGGCTAAACACTTCGAGACACAGACCAGGTTTCAGAGGTGTTGCAAATTTAAGTGAAGTTTGATGGATACTTTGATAAAGGCAAATGATCAGCAGTTACTGCTATGAATAAAACAAGAATATTTCTTCATATTTGGCTTAGTGTAGTATCTAAACAAGCATTCAGGATTATGTCTTTGGGACCAAATTCTTCTGGAAGGAACCAGTGAGGTTCCTTCCTCCTTTTTCGCTCTGTCATACTTCTACTGAGCTGGTTGAGGAACTTACCAATGTCCTTGTGTCATTTTGAACTTTCTAGCTCCCACTGGCACCACTTTATATAGCACAAAGCTATTTGTTTTCATTACAAAGGACATTAAGGTGATGTAGCTGAAATTGTTCTGTGCCCTAAATCTATATAATTTGTTGCTCTTGAGCAATTCAGCTCAGCTTCCATTAGCACAGACTGACAACAACAAACCATTTCATCTTCCAGGCCTGTCACATCAAGTGTTTTTTACAGCACTGTTACAACTTCATTTCAGAAACTGACTGTGACAAAGAAGGGGCTGCATTAGACTCAGTGTCAATAGCAATCTGATTCGCTTCTCAGAAACTTCATTAGCTAAAAATAAATTGGCAAGTGACGTGTGTACAGCACTGGCAGTTCAAAACCACTGAGAAATGAAGAGCTCTGACAAAGCAGTGCCTGCCCCAGCAGCAGCACCCTTGGCTGCCAATGATTCCTTTGTGGTGCCCTGACCATTACTGGTCCCATTCCCTGTCTGCTCTCACCAGCTGCCAGGACAACATTTGTTTGCAGACCGGTGTTCTCCAGAGTTGCTTATATTCCTGTCAGATGCCTGCTTTTCAAGTGATTGGGCAAACTCAGGTTTCACATAAAGGGAGGTTAAAATCCAGGGAAAGCAGCAGCATGGAGTAAGATGAGTGCAGGCTTTTTTGGGGGGAGCGTGGGGAAGAGCCTCAGCAACCAGCACAGTACAAGGGCTGCTGGTGATTTCTATACTCTGGAGGCACTGGAAAGGGCTGAGACAAAAATATCCAGTTTCTTTATGTTTTCCTCAACACAGTGCATTACTTCTATTGCCTCTCTGCCCACGAGACAACTCCTTTGCATTTCTGAAGCCCATTGAATGCTCGTGGTGCATTGCACCCATTGCTCCAGAGCCACTTCTAAGATACAGCTCTTCTTAGGGCTGGTCTGCCTTGCTTGGGTCAGATTAGCTTTGAATTTTACTTTCTTTAAATACCTTGCATTTTAGAATTCTCAGTTTGCTACGTGTTCCAGATCTTTCTGCCCGGCCCAAGAGTTGCTGCATACCAACAACAATTTTGTGTCTTATGGATAATGGATAAAAATTTTGGAGAGGTACCAAGATCCTGCTGGTCTTCATAATATCCCATAGATAACAAATCTGTTTGATGAAGAAAACAATTTTTTGAGCTGTTAATTAGTCACTTCTTTTTCCACATAATGCTTTATTAATATTGTATATTGACAATTTCTAATCAGAATGCCAATATGGTGCTCAGAAAGAAACCTTGCAAAACTCTATTATGTCTTTGCAGTTATAAATCAAACACATAATCTCCTCAAAGAATTAAATATTCTCTTTGGCAGGTCTTATCTTCCATAATTACATTTCTACTCTTGTTCCTCAGTAGTTTTTTACTTTTTTGTCTAATACCCCAACTCGCTGTCCTTCAGTTGTTGAGAGGTGCTAATCTACTTGTGAATTTGCTGGTACAACAGCCCTCTCCTAGGCTTCACGACCTGCTCAGGAAGAGAAGGTTTATCTGACAGATAGCACCAGCAAAGTGGACATCCTGTCTTTCCCTTGTCACCTGTCCTGCCACCTAGGGCCTTTTCTTATAGATACTTAATTTTCTTTATAAATTTCTTCCATTTTATAATGTTGTATTTTGACACCACAGAAGGCATAAAATCAGGTGGAGTAAATATCTAATTGATGTCTTCCTTACTTTGTTCACTGACATTTAAAGGGCATTTTAACTGTACCCATGTGGAGGCACAGTGCTGGCATGAGCACCCATGGGACAGGGGAGTATCCTTGGGGACACCGCACAGCCCCTCACCAGGACAGCAGACCAGACCCTGCTCACACTGGTTTTACTGTCAGTACAGTCCCTCCAAATCAATATTTCTCAGACTTGTTGAAAGTACCTCTTGTTTTGGCTCCTTTGCCTAACCAGCACTCCTCTGAGCACAGCTTCCCCCCAGATTAGCAGCCAAACTTGACGTGTTTCTGTTCGGAGCTGCACTAAGATGATCAATTTAAAATTAATAACCTTCCTTAATGCATAGCTCGCATTCACACACTGCAGATGCTCCAAAATCATGTCTAACACCTGCTCACCCATTCTCAAATGAGGCAGCAATAGTTTGGAATAAGAAATGTCTCTCATTTCTGTGTGAAGTGTCTGTGCTGACAACTACCTTAATCTTCCAGCAGATGCTCAGCACACCCACGGTGAGGATGAAATGTTTTTACCTGCAGAAAGTAAATGTTACCTGTATTTTTTCCCAGACTCTGAGAGGTCCAGAGATCCACCTGCCTTTCCTGTGTAGAGATTTGTGTTGTGCACCCTGCAGAGGAACCCTGGCAAGTAGAAGGGTTGGCTGAGACTCAGCCTAGGAGCTGTGGCTTGTAGCTCACTTTCGCACCAATCTGGGCATCATGACATGTAGGAAGCCTATAAAAAGATCTTGCACAGCAGCCCTCAGTAAAGATTTTACTGGTTATCCTAAGTACACAGAGGCTAGCGTGGGGCAATTTGGCCAAAAGTGAGAAGGAATACAGAGGAGAAAGCTGCAAAGTCCTTTACAAGTTCGAGTACCAAAAAAGACCTATTTTCCCTCAATGTATAAGAAACAAGCCTTGTTATTATCTTCACAATTAATTATCTACACTGTTCTTTTTTGTATTATTTTGTTAGCTTAATCCTCCACATCATTAAGCACATTACAAACACTTCAGACTCCCAACTTTTTTGTTAAGGTCCCTGCCAGCCAGAAAGCATTAGTACCAAATCTACACTGCTGAGAGTGGATGGTTGGATGGTCAGCAGGTTGTCTCTGCCCATGTTCAGAAAGAGAGATAGAGATTGTGCAAGCCATAGGCTGCTGCAGATCAAAAGATGTGAAGACAAACAAGAATATAATAATTTTTCACCGTTGTCATAGAAATACTCTTTTTCAAGAAGCGCCTGTTCTTTATGTGACCTGGGTTAGCACACCCTGGTGTCATTTAGTCCTTTGTGAGCTTGACTTACATTTCTACTAGGTTTCACTGCTGCATTCTCACACCTCCGATGGGACTGCAGAATGATATTTAGAACTGCCCATAAAAAATAAGGTGACGGATAGTGCATGCTTAGAAACATGCACAAAAGTGTGAAAGCTGTAGGAGAACTTCCCCAGGAGGCTTTGCCAAGGAACTCCTGAGGCAAGTATGGTATCTTTGTGATTAATAATACTTGATATATTCTGTCTTCCATCAACTATTTCCATTCACTGTTTGAACACATACACTTGTGACATCCACCAATGTTATGTCTCAGTGAGCTCCCCAGTTTAACAACACACTGTGTGCATATCTTGTTTTTGAATCTGCCACTAGAAAATTTTAGGTGAAGTTTCCTAGCTTATCATTATTACTAGTAGTAGTACTAGTAGTAGTACTAGTGTGAGAAGCTGAATCGTTATTCACTGTTAATCTACCCTATATGCCTTGAGGTTTTATAAACCCTAACATATATTCCTCATGGTCCTCTATTCCTTAGGCTGAAGATTCCTTATCTCTCTCAGGTTCTTCCCTGTATCACTCTTGGTTCACATCTTTGTGCTTTTTCTACAGCTCCTATGTTGTTTTGGGAAGAGATGCCAGTGCTCACTGTAGAGATGTATGGTAAGATGCAGGCACACGATCCTTGCAATATTTTCTTGGGTTTTTTCTCAATTTTTTTTCTATAATTTCCAAATAATAGTATTCAAATTAGCCTTTTCAAACTGATCCTAAGCTTTGAGTAGACTGTTTAACAAACCTCTCTAAGATCTCTTTCCTGAGCGGTAGCAAGCCAGTCAGAGCCCATCACTGTGTGCATGGAGTTAAAGTTGTCTTTCCAGTATACATTATTCCACATTTATCAATATCACATTTGATCTGGCTTTTTACCATCCAGTCATTTATTGCAAGGTTGTACTACAACTCTGTATCGTCAGCTTTCAGTTTTATTGCTTTGAATCAGTTCATATCATCATCAATCTTTGTTCCTCACTCCTTCAAATCATTTATGAAGATGTTATCATATGATCCATATGGTTCATATGATCTAAACTCTGGAAAAGATTCCTGTGGGACTTCTCTGGTAATCACCCTTGTCCAAAAATACTGCCTGCCTATTCCTACCTTCTTTTTTCTGTCTTTTAATGGTGATTTGCTCAAGCAATACTCTTCCTTCTCAGGAGGCTTAGGAGGAGACAAGCTTGTAGGCTTACCCAGAGTAAGCAAGCATGAAACAAAATGCACCTTGTCTGCTCTGCACAGAAGAACTCAGCTGGGTCAGCTACATGGGGTGTTACTCCTGCCTTACACCTGCCATGCTCCCTGTAACAGAAGATCACTCTGGGATAGAGAGCAAAGTGTATGAAAGATTTGGTATTTAACTATTCGAACAAAAAGAGTTGACCATGATGTGTTTGCACCTGCTTGCTTAAGCTCTTCTGGCCACTCTTGAAAACCTGTCCTAATCTAATGGCACCTGGCAGAAGGTTTGAATGTACAGTAAACTCCTGCAGGCTGGTTCCTGAGTATGTGTTTGACCAACAAAGGGCCAGATGCCTGGAAATTGTTGGGATACTTCTGTCCCCTGTGCTGGCAGTGCTGCACAGCACACATCTTTTGCAATGAAAAGGGAAAAATATCATCAGGATAGGTTGAAGATGTTACTGGTTTATGGGTCTGCTGTGGAGAGTTTGGAAGAGCTTCCAGAAGAACAAAGGAAAGAGGCAGTGCCACCTGTGCCCTTGCCTTGCTGCCATGAGCCAGTGATGATGTGAGGCAACACCAGCTCACAGTCCCAGAAGCACGTAACCACCAAGGTTCCTGGTTTTTGTTCTTCATGGCTGTCTGGATCTAAATGAAGAGCATGCGTCCACCCAGGACCACTCTCATCCCCAAAGACTGAGTGTTGGTGCAAGCCGCCTTGGGACATTCTAGTGATAGTAGAAAGAAGAGCAAGTATACACTGTGTTTCGCTTTGAAGCCAAAATTGAAGAGATTAAGTCCTTTAATTTTTTCTTGATGTGTCTAATTTTCTTTACACAGGCTGACACACACTGTAGTGCCTTTATGCCCTCTTGAGAATGCGGAGAAGCTGTCTCATGCAAATACTTCTTGTTAATAAACATAATACCTCACCTTCAGTGAATACTGAATAGTTCAAAGGTCTTCGAATTGGTAATTCTGTTACCTGGTGGTGGTAATGAATCATACTTGCTTATGAAATCCTATTTGTCTGTACAACACTTTAAGCTCCACCCAGCATCCCATTCTGATATAAGAAATTTTATAATGAGCACAGAAAAAAAGCAATCATTGCTAAGAAAATGTGGTTGTGGTGTTTTTTCCAGTAAAGATAATAATATTATTTTAAAGAATATAATAATGCAATAAATACCAAACGTTGCATTCAGTGATAATCTGTCAAACTTTGGCTTCTGTGGTGAGTATTGGGTTATTGCTTAGGTACCCTGAGGCTGTTGTGCAACAGGTAACATAATTCCTCTGCTCTGGGTGATCTGGTGGCCTGTGCCACTGTGTGTGCCTTGCTAGATTCAAGGTCTGTCTGCTCCAGAGCTCACCTGTGGATGCACAACTGGAGCCAAGCACAGCCAAAGCCACAGAAATCAGAGTCACCATCACTTTCCTTCTGTAGACTCGGTCAAAGGAATTTGAGATTACAAAGTCTTAACCAGAATGTCTCACAAGAAGCTCATCAGAAAGAGAAGGGTTTCACTTTTAATTATACTCTGTGGTGAAATGGGAGCTTGAGGTGATGTGGTTGGGTGATACCCAGTCCCCGTTTGGAAAATTCTGCCGGCAATATTAACGAATACAAAACTCACTTGCTAAAAAACCAGAAAAATGTAAAGCATAAATGCTATTCTATCTGACCAGGTCTCAAGTGAGCTGTGCAGGCATTTCAGATCCACACCCCATTGTTCAGTGGGTCTACAAATGCAAACAGTGAAGGTGCTCCCTGAGGTGAAGCTGGTTTCCTGAAGCCTGGGGAGACAGCGCAGTGCAGGCTGGCTCTCATGGGCACATTGGATTTTAGAGGCCATCAAACATCACTACTGGGCCACAACTCCCTGCTCCCATGATATTTAACCCTCAATTTCTCTTTCCTCTTCTCCTCAAGATCCTGGGTCCCTCCTCATTCCTTACCTCTGCCATCTGTAATGCTGTAAGACTCCTACAATGCAACACCTCCGACATCTCTTACTTGACTCTGAATTCGCATCCGTGGAGCCCTTTACATCCCTGGCCCCCATCACTGCAAGAGCCACCCTCCATCACTCTTCAGCCAAGACAACATCCAGCTTCCCACTCACCCTCCCCTTGGGCTGTGCAGAACCAAAGGGAGGCAGCTTGGCTGCTCCCTGCTGTACATATGTGCCACTCTGCCAGCCAAATGCTGTGCACATTGTCACTGGCCTAGAGCCAGCCTGGGCTCCCCACAGCCTCATGGGCCACTTGGCTGCTCCTCATGGCCTCTGGAGAGGCCACGTGGCTCCCACTCACCCTCAGCAGCTGTGGGACCAGGGGAGTCGCCTCACAGACCATATGCTGTATAGATTTTGTCCTACTTTCTCTCTCTGGTCCTGCATGGTCACTGTCTGGGAGAGGGCAGGCATGGCCAGGAGTTTGTATTGGATACTGATAGTCCTTCTGTCAGGGGTAGGGAAAAAATCAATTTTCAAGAGTTACTGTGGATGTATTACCTTGAAGGGGGGATGCTAAGAAATTAAAGTAATTTCATAATCTAATGCTGACAAATCCAAAAGCTTTCCAGTAGAAAATAGCCCTGCTGAGACAGTATAAACTTATGCTTCTCCCCACTCTTGACTTGTACATAACAGTTCCAAAAAATGAGGTATTTTTTCTGATCCTGTTAATGTAGCCTACTAATTCTGAAGCAGGATGCCTATGATACCAAGACTAAAATGAACATGGATTTTAGAGGGGGAATGCATCAAGGAATAGATGCTATTTAATCAAAGAACAAAGCATCTAATTTTCAGGTAAATATCTGCAGTAAGGTAGCAGGAGGGAACTGATCCGTGAGCAGACCTGTCTCTGCTTGCTGAAGCCTTTCCTAAGACAGTAGTAGCTCCTCAGCATGGAGGATCTGGAAACTGCTTCAGAAATGGTGCCTGGCTGATATCAAGACAGTATTTACATCTCTGAAACCAGGGACCTCAGTGCAAGCGCTGACAGACAGACAGACAACACCCATGGGCTCTGACTCAGACTTCAGAAGATGTGCTCTGCTGTCAGGCAAGAGCAGTGATCTTTGACCAAGCTGAAAAAAAGGAATGTAGGGAAATAAAAAGCTTTCATTTGAGTGTTGAAACAGAGTCAGTAAGACAGCCAAACCTGCAGTTCAAACTCTCCAAAGGATAACTTTATATAAATATTTTTTATCAAACCTGTCTTATAGCAAAAAGAATTTGGATTTGGTAGCTGAGTTTGCTTAAAGCAAACTAAATTTCCTGCTGTAGGATGGTTCATGTTCCTTGGCATTCAGTACATTATTCAAGGGAGGTAGCTTTGCCTGGCGACAGTGTTTCAGTGTCGAGGTAGCAAGATGCCAAGCATACATAATGTTTTGAAGCTGCAGAAGGAGGGCTGTGCAGAAATGTGCTCTGCAGTCTGAGGTGTTTGATTCCAAATGGTGGCAAACATGCAGGGTTGATTGCACTGACCTTCACATCTTGGCACACCTAGTAACCATGAAGGTTTGTGTCAGTGAGTGTGTGAATTGTTTTTCTGTACCAGGCACACGGCAGACACTGTGCCATGGAGCAGCCTCGGGGAAGGAGCTGGGGATGAGCCCTCCCTGGCATGGAGTGGTTCCCTCATGAGCTGGCCCAAGCAGATGAAGTGAATTGCCACCTCAAAACTTTCACCTGTCTTTTCTTAGGGCAAGGCGGCTACTCCCTCTCTTACAGAAGCATTCAGTTAATGCAGGCTTTTAAGTGCAGCCTTTGCTTTTCATATCCTGTCTTGGGAAATACCTTGGGAATATGTAAAAGGTCCCAGATTTTCATTTCTTTATGACAAGGTGGTTTTTATTTTAAAGAGCAAGAAGGTCTTTGTGCATGAAAAATTTGCTCAGCAACTACTGATACCAGACAGTTCTGAGGAAGTTTTGTTCTGTGTAAAGCCACAGGGCAAGTGGGTATGAATTATCCTACAGCTGCCTTGTTTTTCTGAAAGCAAATGGTATTAACTCATGGTCACCACTGTGTGATATGCTGGCAATGACTTTACACCAAGTGCTACTTTGCATCTCCCTCTGACTTTGGCATGACTGACTGCTGTTGGACATAGGCTTCTATTTTACACGGCTCATTGATTTATGTAGGAAAGCAGTTTTGGTGTTCTTCCACAGCTTTTGATGAATATCTCACACAACTGAATCTCTGGCAATTCCCTGCACTGAAGAAGTATCTGAGCAGTTTGTTCTGCTTCATAAGCTCTAATAGTTCAAATATGATGCTATGGATTTGAATTTAACCAGAACAAGGTCCACAAGAAAATAGAGCTTGAAGAAATCTTGGGATGCTTTCTGGTTCACCTTCCTCCTCCAAAACAGAACCACCTCTGCCTGGCAGAACACTGGCAAGTATTTCAAGACAAAAGATCATGTGGGGCCAACTGTACTCAATAAGGTAATCAGACCTGATCTGTATATGCCATCATCCATGTGTATTTTGTGAGTACAGCTGAAGCCTTTGTGTCACTGTAGTCTAGTACAGACATGGTCGTGAAATGAACTTTTAAATCCTTCCTCGAGAAGCACTGTTCTAGTCTGAGCTGCTGTCCTGTGGGTGAGAAGGGTGGAGGCATTCTGCAAGTGCTGTTTGATGCCCAGTGTGGCCGGCTGCTGGTTTGGTGACCAGTGAGATACTGCTCTGCCTCCCCCTCCCTCTTCCTAAGGCATAGGGGTCACTTTACTGTTGTATTTAGAGAAGGGTGTCCTATGGTGCTTAAGATATTCCAGACAGCATTTTAAAACTATTTATGCAAACATTATTTTCTGGGCCAGTGATGGTGACATGCGAATATAAATGTCCCACGGGTGTCTCTGAATGTTGTCACTGAAATGCTGATGCTCAGACATGGTGTGACCCTTGCATCTAGGAGATGCCAGCAGCATCTGCTGTAATGGCAGCAGAACGACCATGAGTTTACACTATTAGGCAGGGTCTGTGTCAAATGGAGCCTGGAAATAAGATCAGTTTCCAGCCCTGCTGTGTCTATCTCACCTTGGCGCCCATTTACATTCTGTCCTTGTCCCTTCCCTTGTAAGATTAGAGTAATAATGCAAGTCAGCCATTAAAGGCTGGTGCCAGGGGTAAGCAGATGAAATATATAGAACATCAAGTGTTAAGCCACAAGGAAAAACTCCCTACAAATGCTGTCAATTTATCACTGCTTTGCTCAGATAACAGTGGTACAAGTGGTATTTGGTTCTCAGAGATATTTTCATATAAGTTAAATTCCCCAAACTGCACATGGATTTATTTTCCATTTATCTACTTGTCTGGGTAGTGGCCCATCAATGTTCAGCTGAGTAGCACAAGAGCACCCTGCAGAAAACCTTCCTACACCAGAGATCAGCTTGTTTTCAAAGTGATTGCAGACTGAAATCTGAGACAAAACATATGATTGATACTCCATGGTTTAAAGAGTCAAACTAATGCCTTATGATTCATCTATGATTTATAAGTAAGTACTTGTGCCGATACAATAATGGGATTGCTTGATGACTCATGTGTGATTTAACGTGTCGGGCATGTGTCACTCAACAAAACTTCCTACTGAGCCCATGGGTTCACTGCCTCAGCCGTGCCCCCAGGCAGGTTCCCCAAACTCCTACTGAAGAGCAGCAAAGGGGCCAGGAGGACTCCCTTCTCCCATGCAACCTGTCCTTTCTGAAGTCTAGATGGGCCTGATGCAAAGGGTAGAGTCACAGTTACATATTTTCCAGGGTTTTGTTGTTGCAATTTCTCTTCTTCAACAAACAATTGCTATGGCAACCTTACTGCTGCTCAAATCTTCTCACTTCCTATTTATTCTAAAATACGGCTACAGACTATGACTGCTCCAAACACAGACATATTTAAGCCATTAAAATCTTCAGATGAGAAAGAGTGGGCAGGAGAACATGATCAGCCCAGAGAATAATATGACCCTTCAAGACTTCATCTCTATGAAGATTTTATCTGAATTTTAGTCAGGAAATTGTAGTTTTCATTGGTGTTACGGCTTCTGATCAAATAAAGAAGGCTTTTCTGGTCACACTCAGCTGAGGCCTGGTGGTGCAGCTCAGGGAGGAAGGATGCTGAGCATTTGGCTTTCCTCTTGGATGCTGCAGTGTGCCCAGGGCTGGGGGAAGTGGATCTGCTTAAATGAAAATTTTATCAAAAGGCAGTTTTGTAAACTTTTGCAAGATACAAGATGTTCATGTGTCACCTGAGGGGATGCCTTAAGAGGAAGGCAAAGAGACAAAAAAAACCCCAAACAATCCAAAAATCCAGGACAGAGCATGACCTCCTCTCCCATTCCCAGCAGGTTTTGCCACCACACACACCCATCCCTGGGCACCTGCAGGTCCACCCGACTGCTGAGCTCTAACGGGACACTTTCACCCTCCCCTTATTTTTTGAAGACTTACAATGATTACTAAGATTCTTGCTTTTGTTTTCTGCAGCCTGTTTTTTTTTAAGACCAATTTATTTGGGAATTTGAAGGAAAGATTCACCACAAGAATCTTCTGCAAAAGGTCCTTGGAGATTCTGAACAGTCTCTGTTTTAGGGTGCCCAGTCCCATCAGGCTGTGCAACATGGTGTCTGCTGGATTCCTAAATCACTGGGATTTCTCTTCTACATGAAAGAACAGTTTCTTATTGTAGAGAGAGTAACTAGGGTGTTGCTGAGAGAAAGGTTTGTGTCTCCTCTGTGCTCAGAGGGTTCCTGCCCTACTTTATCTCCTGGTACAATCTAAGTGAAGGCACTGAGAAGGGACATCTCAGACCAGCTTCTGAGCTGATATTGACTGAAAACTCATCCCTTCCATCTTGGTCTGCCTACAAATGTCTAGATCTAAAATCTATTCCTGGGCCTGCTGGGAATTTGCATGAATTTGGGGAAAATAACTTGAATTGTCTGGGCCTGACCGTCCAAGTACGCAAAGTGAGGATAAGAGGAATTACTTGTTGGGGTTTACAAGATTCGGTGTAATCATGCTTTGAGGTCTAATTAACGGGATAGAGTCCAAGCATTTACTGTTTTCTTTGGCTCAGGTCTCTTCGTGTAAAAACAGTCACAGTGGTCATGCTCTAAAACTGTTTGTGTGTGAAGTTTAGTGCAAACCCTTAGAAGGAAATCAGAAGCCGTGGAAGGAAAAGGCAGACAACTGCCTGGGGTGGGAAGAGGCCTTCCTGCAGAGGTGAGTCAGTTCCAGGGGAGAAGGGTGGCTGTGTCCAAAAATAACAATGCAGAAAACAGGCACACACCACTACTGTGACATCATCCACTTGAGGAAGATCTTTGATTTTATCTGCAACTTTTTTCTCTTTATTAAGCAAGCAGGTTTCTCATATGCGCTGAATGCTGCCAGATCTGTCTGTATGCTTGGAGTCCCTGTTAACCTGGTCTTTGGAAAATACCCTGGCCACATTCTTCTTTGGGTCTAGAGGCACTTCAACATGACCACAAGGAGGAATTTATGTCCAATTTATATTCTGTTTCCTTATATATTTCGAAGGCAGGTTGATTAACATGCACTAGTGTTCCTATTGTAGCTCTCACTAATCACTCTCTTGTGTTCAGGCTGATTATACCAGGCTCAGGATATTCTGGACTCTGTTACTATTTGGATAATGTTGGTAACAAGCTTCTGTTCTTCAGTGTTCCTGCAGTGGCATTGCTACTAAAGAGCTTCTTCATTGTCTGTTACTCTGTAAGTAGTGCTGGGTATAACAGAACTATTATCCTGAATGCTTAACCCCTAGCACGTTTAAAGCAAAATCTAAACTATTTGGTGTGATTTTTTAACTAGAGAAAAAGATAATTTTAAAATATAGACTCTTTTTGTAGAACAGAATAACAAGATCTTCACATTCAAAAGTTGGCAGGTAAATTACCTTACATGAAATGAAGTCTAGTAATACCCATGACTGCCACTTATATGGGAGTCTGGAAGCAGAAGTGAGACAGAAATGGTCCCTCCTGCAGAGAACAGGCCCTGGCATTTTACATACTTTTGTCTGTCTCAGGAAGGGAGAGAGGAAATAAGGAGATCTTCAGACAAGAGAAAGTAGTGCCTGTCTGGCCTACAAGATGCCTAAACCCCTCATGCATCTGCTGGCCTGCAGGGAGCTGGCTGGCCAGCCTCCTTCCAGCATCCTTCCAGGGGCCAGGGTACCTGCCAGCCTCCTTCCAGCATCCTCCCAGGGGCCAGGGTACCTGCCAGCCTCCTTCCAGCATCCTCCCAGGCGCCAGTCTCACTCCAGCATCCTCCTAGGGCCCAGGANGGTACCTGCCAGCCTCCTTCCAGCATCCTCCCAGGGGCCAGGGTACCTGCCAGCCTCCTTCCAGCATCCTCCCAGGGGCCAGGGTACCTGCCAGCCTCCTTCCAGCATCCTCCCAGGGGCCAGGGTACCTGCCAGCCTCCTTCCAGCATCCTCCCAGGGGCCAGGGTACCTGCCAGCCTCCTTCCAGCGCCAGGGTACCCGCCAGTCTCACTCCAGCATCCTCCTAGGGCCCAGGAGGAGCTCCCAAGAAATAACATCTTCATGTGCCACAACAGCATGGTCCAACTCAAACAAATGGCAGGATACATGAGCCAGGGCCATGACATTTTGGGCCAGACTTGAGCCTGGTATGTCCCATGTACTATGGTGCAGGAAGGCATGAGGGGCAGGAAGAGCTTCTGTTTCAGCTAGCTATAAAGAATTAGACTCAGAAGGAAACAGAGCCTTCTCCATGTTTTCTCAACATTCCTCCTCATCCTGGCTCGTGTCAGAGTGACCCACCAGAAGCACCACTGTACCATTCAGCATCTCTCTGGTCATTTATTTTCAGTTACAAGACAGAGTTTCTACGTCAGGACAAAATTTAAAGCAATTCCACCTGCTTTTGTACTTAAAACACTGGCTGAAATAAGTCCTTTTCCTCCTTTACCATATAGTGCTTTTTAATACTGTTAGTAGGAACACGGCACAGACACCTCATTTATCAGACCACAGTGTCTGTTCAGCCCAACCTGCTTCTTTTACATTGTGTAGTTGCTTATGGGCAGCTATTGCTCACATAATGCCTCATACAGGGATTGCCCAGTCTATTGTAAATATCCATTTAGAGAAAGACTGTGTCAGATGATGCTGCTATCATAGTCAGTGTAAATATGCCTCATAACACATCCAAATTTTAGAAGCAGTTGAGAAAAACACACACTGAATATTTCCAAGCACTTGTTGAGTGAAAATCTGTGTGTTTTGAGCTTCGCTGCAGATTATTGTAATAGCACCCCATTTAAATAACCTATTTATCAACTGAGCACAGCTACTAATGACTTCAATGGAAACAAGGGTTGGTTTTGATACAACTAAGAGTATAATGTTGAAACACAAGCTCCACCTGACCAAAAAGATAAGTGAGGCTCTCTCCCCTGGACCTCTTTGAGGACTCCATTATCCTTGGAGGCTTGTTTTCTTGACATTGATTTAATTTTTATTAAGCTTATCTTCTCTATGCTTTAAGAGGGCCT
The DNA here is from genome assembly GCA_013398115.1 of Falcunculus frontatus. Taxonomy (NCBI): domain Eukaryota; kingdom Metazoa; phylum Chordata; class Aves; order Passeriformes; genus Falcunculus; species Falcunculus frontatus. The sequence goes on along the minus strand of VZRV01007194.1, from coordinate 759,983 downwards.
GACAGGAAGCGTTTCTCATTTAAAAAAAGAAAAAATAAAACTAATGTGTTATTACTGACTTAGTTAGATGCACAGGTCTTTAATACACATCTCCAGACTTTTTATCAGCTCGTAATAATAATAAATGAAAAGGCAGCACACCTAGAGAAAAAAAAGAAGTTGTTCATGAAAAAAGCTGTATCAGTGTGGGTCCACACTAACCAACAAGGTGGATTTGTAGGAGCTGGAAGATGCAGGGCACTGACATCACAGTGCAGCCACTCACTCCAGTGCTACTGGTCTGAACCCAGTTTGTGCTGCATGCCTCAAGATGTGGCTCCTCAGGGCAGCCCAGTGGCTGGTAGGTGAGTGTTTAAAGCCCAAACCAACTGCACAAGGGACTGACTTTTGTTAGCAGGGTTGAACACTGCATGGAAAGGGCTGTGAGCACCCCTTGGGCAGAGCAGACCCTGACTGTGGGTGAAGGGGGCATGTGAAATGCAGAGAATTGGCAGGGACCTCACTGCCACTCACCATCTCCCTCCCACCCTCTCACAGTCAAATGCAATCCCATCTTCAAACTCACAGGGGTCTTTTGTCACTCTGCTTCCTCAGGGAGCCTTCTCAGACCCTGCCTGCTTTAGCAGGCCAGAATCACTACTTAATTTTCAGTCTGAAGCTGTTCCTGAGCAGAGCAGCCCGTTTGCTCTGGCAGAGCAACTGGTGACACCAGCTGTGCAATCCCTGAGTTAATCACCATCCTTATCCCCAATGTTTGCTGCATTAATGGAGATCACTTACCATCCCCACTCTCCCCCAATTTACTACGCTAAATTAAAGTTATTTTCTTCACATTTGCCAGGCTTTCCCTCCCAGTCATTCCCAGAGCCTGGTCTCCTTTGGATTGCTGTAGGACAGTCTGTCCCTACACTGTGCAGCACTGCCTCTTCACAAATGTCATTGTCTCCCTCCTTCCTTTCATGCCAAGGTCATTTCTTAAAACATTAAATAAGTTTGGGTCTTAAACAGTAAAATCAAAGAAGCACCATTGCTTCAACTGGGAAGTTTTGTAGTCCAAGCATGGATGGAATCAGCCCTTTTGCTGTGAATCCAAATAACCTCATTGATTTCAGTAGGTTTATACTGATTTAAACCTGTGACATTTCATCAAATTTACACATTGCATTTTTAAGGACAAATCTAAATTGGGATCCTCATGCAAAAATTATCTGGATATCTGTGGTTATGAAGGTAGCCTCCACCCATAAGCTCCCAGGACCTGGATGTCATAGGTCAGAGTGCACAGGTAGGGACAAATCACTTCTCAGGCAGCAAATGGAGAACACAACAGACAGATCAGTCCCAGACAGATCTTTCTGTGGCAAAAATCAAGATAATCTGCTGAGGTTGAGGACACCATGCACAGCTCTTGGCTTTTACTGTGAGGTTAAAGCCAGCTGCTCACAAGCTATTGAAGTAAACTGAGGAAAAATTAGCAAGAACATATCTATAAAGTAACAGTAAAAGCTAGCCTAGGATATTGCCCAGGAAGCCAGTCTGAAAGCCTGTATTGGGAAGTTTTTCTGGGCTGTTATTCTGGTGATACTAAATTGGGAGGAGCTGTTGACTCCCTCAAAGGCAGACAGGCCCTGCAGAGAGACCTTGAAAAATTAGAGGACTGGACAATGACCAAGCATATGAAGAATAACAGACACAAGTGCCAGATTCTGCACCTGGAATGGGGCAATCCAGGATTTATGGAAAGACTGGGGAATGAGGTACTGGAAAGCAGTGCCATGGAAAGAGGCCTGGGGGTCCTGATCAGTGGCAAATTGAACATGAGTCAACAGTGCCCTGGCAGCCAGGAGGGCCAACCCTGTCCTGGGGGCATCAGGCACAGCATCACCAGCCGGGCAAGGGAGGGGATTGTCCTGCTCTGCTCTGCTCTGCACTGGGGCAGCCTCACCTCGAGTGCTGGGGGCAGTTTTGGCACCACAACGCAAGAAAGACATTAAACTATTAAGAGAGTGTCCAGTGGAGGACAACAAGGATGATGAAGGGCCTTGAGGGGAAGCTGTGTGAGGAGCAGCTGAGGTCACTTGGTCTGTTCATCCTGGAGGAGATTGAGGGGAGACCTCATTGCAATTTCCTTGTGAGGAGAAGAGGAGGGGCAGGCACTGATCTCTCCTCTGTGGTGACCAGGGACAGGACCTGAGGGAATGGCCTGAAGTTGTGTCAGGGGAGGTTGAGGTTGGATATTAAAAAACAGTTCTTCACCCAGAGGGCGTTTAGGCACTGGAACAGGCTCCCCAGGTCACAGCACCAGCCTGACAAAGTTCAAGAAGCATTTGGACAATGCTCGCATGTACATGGCTTGATTCTTGGGGTTGTCCTGTGCAGGGCCAGGAGGTGGACTCAGTGATCCTTATGGGTCTCTTCCAACTCAGGATATTCTGAGTCTGTTATTCTATGAAAGAGTTTTGCAGAAGAAAAGGAAGGGAAGGGGAGG
>VZRV01007194.1:629843-757445 GCA_013398115.1 Falcunculus frontatus | reverse complement strand
AAAGAAAAGAAAAGAAAAGAAAAGAAAAGAAAAGAAAGAAAAGAAAAGAGAAAAGAAAAGAAAAGAAAAGAAAAGAAAAGAAAAGAAAAGAAAAGAAAAGAAAAGAAAAGAAAAGAAAAGAAAAGAAAAGAAAAGAAAAGAAAAGAAAAAGAAAATTAGAGAACTGTTTCATAATCAAAAATTTTTAAGGTGCAGAGTGGGAAGTTCAAGTAAAGACCCTGCTGTGCTGCTTCTCAAAAAAACCCAGTTAAGTGTACTGTAAAATCACTTATAGCCTGGGCTCACTTTCCATATTTTAGTGATTATTTCCTAATGTGAGCAAATGTGGGATTTTCCAGGCAAGTCACAACATCACAACCCTGTCCCAGGAAGTCGTGGCAAATAAGTCTGAAAGGGGTGAGGCCTTGTTCTGAGACAAAATTTCTGGGAAAGGATGGTTTGCAGAGTGGATATCCCCATTTGGGTTTGCCTGCCTTAAAACTTCACTCATGCACTGACAGCTATGATCTGTTGTGATATTCCTGGTAACTATCAGCTCTACATGCTTTTCCTAGCTTTTTACCCTGCAGAGTAAGTGCAGCTGAAAAGGAGAGAATACCCACAGTGATGAAGAGGCCATGATGCAAACTTCTCTCATAGGAGACAACCAAGAATCACAGCAAGGTTGATTTTGGTGGGGAACACAAGACAGCCCTTGGGGACCTAATGTTCTCGAGGAGGTGGCTGCACTGATTGCTTTGCACTCTCACGATGCCAGCCCTTGCCTGGGGCATGGGAGTGTGTGTACACACCTGTGATGGAGCTGATGGGGTCAGAGCAGGCTGAACTCTGCTCTGATGCTGCCCATTGCTCATCTCAGTCGTGATAAACACCTTTCTTTGCTTTTCACAGTCCAGCTGCATCGTGGAACCAAGTGTTGCTAGCAGAAGACAGAACAGGCCTTTTACATTGAAAAAGAAAGAAGGTGCTGTGAAACTGTGTCTCAAAGGCCATTAGCTAAATTTCTCTAAACTTGCCATTTTGGATTGTTGCAGGGTGGTTTATTGCTGCGTTTAACCTAGGCAGCTCTCACAGCCTTCTGGTGAGCATCAGAGAGCCTTCCTACCCTCCAGCAGACCCACACTCCCACCCAAATTGGTGTCACCTGCGAAGTGACTGAGGGTGCCCTGAATCCCCTCGTCCAGACCATTTATAAAGATATTAAACAGGACTGGCCTCAACACCAAGCCTGGGGAATACCACTTGTGACCAGCCACCAACTGGAGCAACTACATCCATCACCACCCTCTGGGCCTGACCATCCAGCCAGTGTTTTACCCAGGGAAGAGCACTTCAGTCCAAGACATGAGCAGCCAGTTTCTCCAGGAGAATGCTGTGGGAAACAGTGCCCAAGGCTTTAACAAAGTCCAGGTATACCACATCCACAACCTTTCCCTCATCCATTAAGCTCTCTCTGAAGTTTCTTAAAGAGGATTTAATTTTCTTTCTCTATAGAAGTTCTAATTTTTAGTAGGTTTTTTCCCCATTTGTCAGGAGAGCACAGGCCACCAACTAGCTCAGACACAGAGAATAATGGCTAAAACTATCTCTTCAAATTGCAGGCTTGAAAAAGGGTTCTGGGAAACATGTAATCCTGATTTTGTGAAACCATAGGACACACAGGGTTCTGCGTATATGGGAATGGTCACACTGGAAATTTAGTAGATGTGTTATTGTGAGCCTGGTGTATTATCTGGAGAGGCTGGGAAAAGAACTAAATACTTTGAGTGATATCTCAAAAGCAGAGAAAGAATAAAGGCACACTACCATGGCATGAACAATTCTGAATTCTGAAATTAGACTTGGTTGAACTACTTATTATAAAATGTATTCGGTATGCATTCACTTCCCTTCTGGCCAGCATATAGCCCATGAATCAGCTCTAATTTACCCTAATTGTATTCAAGAACCCTTGTTTAGTAGATTGAATAAATGACAAATTTTTAGCCTCCTGGCTTTCCAGAGTGTTTGTCTCAATTACATCTGATACAAGGCCATTCCCCAGCATATTTACCTGCAATTTAGCATCTGTCCCCGGTATTTTTACAGCTAGAGCAAGAAGATAAAACCTTAATAAGCAGAAAATGTTATTCTGCTAAAATCAGGGAAACACTGGGACTTGCAAATGTGACATTAATACCTAGCAATTGTTTGAAATGGCTCTGAGCAGTTTTTCTCAAAATCCCTTAAACCCTCCCTACATTAAAACTACTCTACGGGAGTAGTGTACATGAAACACATAGATTATTCATGCTGATTATTTACTTGCAAAGCCTTGACAGCAGCCAGGAAGGGAACTAGAAATGCTCTGCGTCTCTCCAAGCCAAGAATGTGGATTTTCTTGCTGTTCATCCCCAATTCTCCCACTTTATCTCATGACTCAGCTGCCTGATGCAAGGGTTTGCAATTACAGCTTGGCTGATTAGCTCCCCAAATTGCTGTGGTTTCTAGACTTCACATGCAATTTTGACAAATATATGGATTTTATATATCCTATTTCGTGAGTTTTCCTGCTGATAAACCCTAATGACCTGAATATTTAAGCCACCTGGAAGCCAAGACACAAGAGCTAGCAACAGGGCAGGCCAAGACTCAGTTCTCCTCTTAAAAAAACCACTCAGTTGTTTGTTTAGCCCAGGTGAGAACCTCAGTGCAGAAAATATGCCTCAAGCAAGCTACCTTCAAGTGCTGATGAGCCCAAGACACCATTGATCCAGCCCCTGGGTTTCCATCAGCTGGGCTCAGAGACAGCTTGCAAATAGGCACTGCCTCCTGTTGGGGTTAGTGCTCCACAGAAAAGCTGTAAATAAAGAGCAGAGGAAAGTTCCTCCTGTTTGTGCCTGCAATCAAAATAATCTCTCCCGGACCAGTCAGCTCAGCTGGAGGAAAGGCCCTGGGGGTGACATGGTCTCTGCTTCCTGTTTTTCTCTTCACAGAGTAAATGGATCTCTAAGGTCTCCAGAGACATGACTGAACCAGAACCTCAGATCTAAGCATCCTTGAACTTTTGGCAAGTTTGGATTCAGTCTGGGATGCAGAGATTTCAGGTCAGATGTATTTTTAATACTATTTATCCTCAGAAAGCTCTGCTCATCCTCCTGCACTGCACCACACAAGGCCTGCAGGAGTGCTGCCGTTCCCGTGAGCCAACATGCTGTGTTCAAAGGGAGGATGAATCCCAGCCTGCCGAGCTGGGCAGGTTTTCTTTGCCATCGTGTGTTATATGAATTACAGAACTGCGCCTGTGGAAGGGAGGTCTGTCCTTGGCAAACCCTGGTTACACTCTGGAGGTAAGCTGGGGAAAGAGCAGCTCCTTTGGGCCTCCCCTTCCCAGCTATGGGTGAAACAGCAGTAACACATTTTAGCATTCCAAATAAGTAATTTCCCCTAAAAGTCTTGGTTTTATTAAATTTCCATTAGTCTTCTCTTTATTTTTAGATGTTTGATTTAGGGGACACAATCTTTATGAAAGCAGATGTCAGAATTAGTGGTCTGGTCTGAGACATAAAATGGAACTAAACCACTAGCTTTTTGTGTTAGTATTTACTGCTGTCCCAAGAAACAGTGCAAGTCAGTGGAACCAGATCATTTGGCCTCATGCCATAACTTTTAAGCCACAATTCATATGATCTTCAGTTAGCCTTTTGCTCCCAGTGGTCATTAAATGCTGATTGTTAAAACGTGAACTAAGAATTAAGATCATTATAATTATCTTTGGAGCCTCATGGAAAAAGGCCACCTTGATAAATTCATTTTTCAAACTCTTTAGCCTGAAAAGGAGCCTTTTTCCTCGTAGAAAACAAGGTCTGGATAGCCATTTTAAATTTGTGTTATTTTATTTTTTATTCTGTGGTCTGAGATTATGAGGTCGATGTCAGGTGTGTGTCCTCACTTGTCCCAGTGGCTGCCATTGGTGCAGGCATGAACGTGAAGCCTACAAAGGGCAGTGTGGGCAACTGGGCTACCTGGGGTTTTGTCCATCCCAGCTAATGTCCTTCCATTTATAATTTTGGCCGCACATCCCCTGGAAATATTCAACATGATGATGCCAAATGGTGCTTACAAGTGCTTTGGCAAGGCTATGTGTCGAATCCAGCTTTCTAGTCAGGAGTGATGATGCCTGCTTGAGGTTTCCTCACACTTTTCCAATTACAGTCTTAAAGTGTGAAAGTGGGGTTTTGGCATCTCTTTGCCCCTTATGCACAGTGCCACACAATCTTTCAGTAAGCTACAGCTACAGGGTAGCCAAAAGTATGTGCAAGTTCCTGGGTGCAATCTCAGCAGTATTTGTGTTTTCATGGTGTTGTGATGTCTCCCCACTGAGTTCAGAGAGAAATGACTTCTGAGACAAGGGAAAGCAAGGAGCTGGAGCCTTCCTCTGCAGCTTCCCAGGAGAAGTTTGCTTTCTACCTATTAAAACCCCAACATTATTCTATTAAAGTAGGAAAGACTTTCTCCACCAGCTAATGTGCTATTACTTATTAATGTAAAACCACTGCTCTTGTTAGTGATTTAACTATCTTCCTGAAACCAGTTTTTTTTCATCTCACAGGGTTTACTTGCACCTAAGGATTTGTTGCCTGGGACCAAAACCAAATCCCTCTGGGCAGGACCATGTGCAGCACAACCTTTACCATGCCTGGAGTCGGGATGGTGCGAGCCCGAGCCTGGACATCTCACCACTGCAAGCACTTCTCCAGGGGTGAACTGCGGAGCCTGCAGAGGATACACAAATACTGACACAGAAAATCACTTGTGGGAGCCCCATATCAAGACATTTGGGTCTTTTGAAGGAGACCTGCCTTTCCCATGACTGCTTACACTGTGTTGGTGTTGAGTGTCCTAAGACAATTTCACTGCTGGTGAACTCTTTGGGGAGACCAAAAGCTGAGGAGATGGATGCTGTAGAGAGAATGGTCATGGCTCAAAATCCTCCACTAACAGCTGCCACAATGCAGGCTGCTCCTTTTAGTTACATACACATCCTTATTAATTCTAGCTCAAATATTACCTCTCCCCACCAAATCTGCAAGTTCTAGGGTGTTCCTATATGTCACATCTTATCTCCTGCCAGCAGAAAGCTAGCAAAGGTAGTTTCTGCATTAACACAAGGATAGCATTAAAGAAAATAACAGAAGCAGAAAAAAGTTAGTTTATTCATGAAGAACAGACTTCTAGTTACAACTACCAAATCTGCCCTCCAATCCAAGGTGGTATTTTCTCCTGGGCAAGGAGAAAGCAGGGATTTGTGTGTGGAAGGGGTTATTTTTTCCTCATGCTTTATGTGCTTTCTCATGCTTATTTGAGTATTCTGAATAATTACTCCACATGAACACGGATTTCATCCTCCCGGTGTTACCTGGAAGCTAATAGCATTGGAAGAAGGGAAACTGCCTCCTGAGTAAAGGCATTAGGCATGTAGATAATGGCTTTTAGCTTTCTGGTTCCCAAACACTCTCTGTCCCTGTGGGGGTTCCATAAATCACCCTCCCCAGAGCTGGTCTCTGGTTGCTCCAGATGTGCACAGTGCTTCTGAAAGCCATCATGGGCAGAACGAGTCTGTCTCACTCATGGGAGAGACAACGTTGTGGCTTCTCACTGGATGGGGAAGGCTTGTGCCTCCAGCTCAGTGCCACATCCATAGTCTGGGAGATCCTCTCCTGAAGCCCACAACAGTCGATGCTTTTCTGGGCTCAGGAGGCATTGGTGGACATGATGGACAAAGCCATTGGTGGACATGCAAAAGGCCACTTGCCAAGGAGGAGCAGTAGTGTGACAGGGAGCATGTGGCTGCTTTGGTGCTCCCAAAAAGCTCCAAAGAAGCCATAGTGCTAATTAGGTTTTCAGAATTAACTAACTGGATCTCTTTTGTTTGTTGCCCACCTTAACCTCTCATCAGCTAAAGTGGAGGGAGACCTAGGTCTCTTCCTGTCTCCTACCTCATTAAAGGTCTTCTGCTGGAAGTGTTCCTGCCTGTGTCTGAGGGCAGGGGACCAGTCCACATCCTCCAGTCTTCAGGTCACCTCCTCCCACACACTGTTGAACCACTTCCTGACCTGTGCTGCCCCAAACATGGTCTTGCCTCTCCTGGGTGGCACTGCTGCTCCAGCACAGCTGTGCTGTCCCAGTCTGGCAGTCTGGACTGGGACCAGTTCTGCACTCAGTCCTGTGTGGCTTGTGTTGAATTGCCTCGTGTTATTTTTGTTCGGTAGTGGCATACTGATACAGTAAAACACCTTGCTGGTGCCCTTGATAGGAAAGTCTTTGAGAAGGCAGCAAAAACTAAAAATCCCTCCAGAAGAATTCAGTGGGGCAGCTGAAAACATTGTGCTGGTACTTTCCCACACCATGAGGTGTTTCTTCATGTATATGATGCTAGTACTGCTCTTCTGCAGACTTTTGGAATAAGCTTATTTGAGTAACCCTGCTGTGTTCTGAGGAAGACAGGGAAAAGTAGGGCAGGTTTTGATGTTGGTACTGACCTTTGTAGAAAATGGTGTCAGGAAGTGCTCAGAACAAGCCTCCCCTGGTGCTAATGACTCCACAATGTGGACTTGGTGCTGGAGGTGTAAAGGGAGGGCGAGAAGGAGAGCAGCAGGGGGCACAGAAGGGGAGGCTGATGATGTGCCATGTCTACTTGCTGCCATCTCTTATGGCAAGCAGCAGCCTTTCAGTGTGCCACATATTTCAAGAACTGGTAGGATGGAGAAAATGGGCTCCTGTCTGGCAGCACTGAGGAATAGGTGATGGTGGATAGATACTGGCTGTACTGTGTCCATAACAACCTTATGGCCTTTCTTAGGAGAAATTTCTTCAGTGGCTGTAATGGTTCCAGATTTGAGGGTGGCATTTCAGCAGCTGTGATGTATGTTAGAGCAGACACTGTGTCTGAAAGCTCTCAAGACCACACTTGCTCTTGCTTGTGCCTGTTTCATTGAAAACAGCACTTTCAGGAAAAACACATTTGAAATAATATATTCCAGCCACCACAACATGGAAAGGAAGTGACACAGCAGGCTGCACAATAAATAGGAAAGCAGATAAATCCAGGGCCAGATTTATGAAGCAACGGTTTTCAACAGTCTAAAAGTAGTGAAAAGCATACACTAATCAGAGCAGCAACATCTCATTTTGTATTGTGCAGTCTGCAGTGGCTGGACAGGTAAAAACTGGACTGGTAAAAACACTTATGGGCACTGCCACAGTATGGGGTAGCATGGTCCTCCATACCTTTTGCAGTAGCCCTAATTCCTCCAGGGGTTACTTGTCCACGGGGCTGCTGGGGTCCTGTTGCAGATGCAGCTTTGAGGATGCACACAAGCACATCAAATTAAACAGCTTACTGAGGAACAAACACTGGGGCTCAAGCAGATGCACCTATAATGGAGTTGGGCACTGTCGTGGGTTGAACCTGAGTTGATGGACAGATCTTTCAACCAGTAGCGCTTATCGAAATTTACATATTTAAGCCCTGTGGAGACACAGGAAATTCCCTTTTGGTTTGAGCCTTCCCACGGGGAGCAGGGGGAATATGGGCACCGGGCTCCGTTCTTCAGAGCGGCCCTGGGCCTCCCCTCCCCCGGCCCCAGGGCACGGGCCCCGGGTGCCTGCGGGAGAGCCCCTCAGAGCCGCGGGCAGCTGAGGAACAGCCTTGAACTGCTGCAGAGCCGAGACCTCCCGGAGCGGCTGCTGAGGAACTCCCCCAGCCCCCACGTGGCCACGCAGACCCAGCGAGAGCTGATGGAACTTTCTGCAACCAACTCAGCCTATATTGAACTGCAAGATAACATTGGGTAACCAGCAGCATAAAGGGAGTGAGGCTTTGTCCATCATAAAGCCCGAACAATGAAGACCACTTGTCATCATGGCATCTTCAGGGTCAGAGAGAAAGAGAAAGTGAGTGAAGCTGAAGATGGCGGCGGGGAAAAGAGGGTGGAGTTGCGCCTTCAGCGCGCAGCTTAAAACTGCTTCCTGCAGACCGTGGTAAAAACTGTAATATCGCAAACTGTTTTTCTCTTTAATCCATTTAAAGACATAGGGGGGGATGAGAATTCTGTGTGCAGCCTGTGAGAGAAAAAAGGTGACCACGCCAGGTTATCCAGGAGCTGTGGGAGGTTGTGAGAGACTTAACATTTCTGTGAAGAAGAGAGCTGTTGTTTTCAGGCTGGAATTTATCTATCCTTAAATGAGAATACCCCATGTGTGGCTCATGGTGACAGTGTGGAAGAGACTGTGATTTCTTTCCATGGGAGAGATATTTTTTACGGCAGCAGATTTTTGGGCAGGGGCTGTTGCTGGTGCAGTTTGGGAACCACGAGAAGCAAAAGAGACCTCTATTACCTCAAATAGTAGAGAGACTTTTAAGAACTGTAAATGCTGACCAAGAATCATCCTTTGTTATCCTTTATGTGAGTTAGATAAAAGGGGGAGGTGCTGGAGAAAAGGGGGTTTTGTTCTAATTTCTTATTATTTCTTTTTACTCTTAATTCTGTTAGTAATAAACATTTTCATATTCTTTAAGTTTGAGCCTGCTTTGCATCTCTCCAAATCTCCTATCTCACAGAAGGTAAGAAATGCGGACTAAACCACTACAGGCACCTATATAGGATTTTTCAGGAAGGGCACAGTGCTGCAGGTGGCATGGGAAACCCCGACAGTTTTATTTCAACTGCTATTGAATTATTCTTAATTATAATTTTTTTGCCTCTAAGTGCTCCCTGCTACTCTGCATTGATCATAATTATTTACCTTGCAAAGGCTATGTAAGGGTTGATTAGCCCAAACGTGCAATTTGTTTGGGAAATAGGGAATGTTTCTTCATATCGGAGCTAGATATCATTAGCTCTAATTGGAAGAAGGTACCAATTTCTTTCAACTAATCAAAATAAACAGGAGATGATTCCTTTGACTGCTGATGTAGATCATAACTCTAAAGGGATTAAATTATGGATCCCTTAGAATGCCACCCCAAAGTCCTTCTTGGCAGGGCTGCTCTGGATCTGTTCATTGCCCAGCCTGGGTTGATACCGAGGGTTGCCCTGACCCAGGTGCAGCACCTTGCACTCGGTCTTGTTAAACCTCATGAGATTCCCACAGTCCCACTTCTCGAGCTTGTCCAGGTCTCTCTGGATGGCATCCCATCCCTCAGGTGCGTCAACAGCAACACTCATCTCTGTCCATCTGCAGACTTGCTGAGGATGCACTTCAGCCCTTCATCTAGATCATTAATGCAGATATTAAATAACACTGGCCCCAGTATGGACCCCTGAGGACACCACTGGTAACCAGTATGCATCAGGACTCTGAGCTGTTGACCACAATCCTCTGGATGTGGTCATCCAACCACTTTCTTATCCACCCAAAAGTCTATCCACTGGGTCCGTCTCTCTCCGCCCAGAGAGGGATGTTGTGGGGGACGATGTCAAAGGCTTTTTATCCATGTAAAATACAGGCTGGTAGAGTGTTACTGCTCCTGGAGCTGTACAGCTGAGTGGGTATGACCCTGCCTCCACCCTACTGCAGACCAGGAGTGCATACATTTACAAAGGGCTGGAAATAGATGTGAAAATTGGGATCTGCTCCTTCCACAGTGCCTGCTCTTCCTAACGCCATTGACAGGATGGACTCACATGCCTTATCTAGTCACTAATAAAACAGTCCTGATGAAATAAGTAATTGAAAATGTGGGTTTCCCTCTCCCCCACCTTTAGAAGTGTGACAGGACCCCATTCCTATGGATTTTTTCCCATCTGCTAGCATCCATTTCAGGACACACCCAGGGCATGGGTCCATGTGCTCATCCTGTAAGGGTGGCTGCAGGGAGCTGGAGGAATCAAATCCTGAACCCTCTTGAGTGGATTCAGAAATACCTATTTCACACTCTTATTTAAACATTAAATCACCATGTGCATCCTCTCTCAGATCCTTCCTCTCTTTGGGTGATTTTCAGACAGAGGAGATGCTAAGCTGTAAACAACATTTTTTTCAGCATCATCTCACTCCATAAATGGTTATTCTGGCTTCGCTGTGGCAGGTTTTATTGTGTGATTAGGCTGACAATGTGCTAATGCTATGCCCTAGACCTTCCACATTCCTTAGACAGAATTTACACATAGAGAAGAAAAAAAAAAAAAAACCAACCACAAACTGAGGAAGCACTTTCTGTACTGGAAATTTTGACCCATCTCCATGCCTCATTTTGCAAGGTCACTCTCTGAACATTGCAGACTTGGTCAGCTGCTGCTCCATCATCTCCTAAGGCATTTATTAGACTCTGAAGGTCATTTGCTTCCCCCCATACCTGCAGCCCCAGGTGATGAAAGCAAAGGAGGGCTGTCACTGGAGCAAGGCAAATATGAAATGCAGCCCCCCCATCACAAGGCAGGGCACAATGTGAGCACAGGCACAGTGGCTTTGCATCTCTCACCACTGGCAGTGGTTCAAAGACAGAGGTACGTGGGGATCTCACTGTCAGCTGGTTCGAGCCTGTGTTCCACTTTGCATCCACGAGTTTTTCCAGATATTGCAGAAGCTGAGGGTTCCACCACCCACCCAATACATGAACTATAGATATAATTTATTGAAGCATAGTGATTCCCCTTTTGATATGTTATGCTAGTACTCAAGTGCACTGGGGGAAGCATGTCTATGCTTGGAGGATGAATGCCATTCAGTGCACTGATGTGGTTAAGTGCAGTTCCTCATGTAGACAAACCCAGATATTCCTTCTCTGGCTGGGCAAGGTTTGACCATCCCTGGGTGTCACTGAAGAACCTTGGCTGTGAAAGAGCTGTTTATATCAACCTTGTCTCAACAAAAGATGAGGTTTGGGTAGGAGGAGGACCAATACAAAATAACTAACAGTAGAACTTCTTGAAGCAGTGAGAAAGAGACTTTTTCCTCATCTTTTGCTAGTGCAGGAGAGAATATACCAAGGTTTGTTAGAAAAACTTTATGCTCCCTGGCAGTTTCCCTTGTGGGCAAACCTTCTGCATGGTGTCTCCCTGCTTTTTCTGCTGTGGTTATCATCTGATAGGTGTTTTTGCAGTCACAGCTTTCGGGAAAAAGAGCCTGTGGGGCATCCTATGACCACAGGCTCCAGCAAGTCTCAGGGCAGCAGAGACCCCTCCCCTCAGCCCACAGCAACTGAGGACTAGCATAATTTACCACTGAGAAGACTGATACAAGCATTTATCTCCCCAGTAGCCTGCAGCTGCTGGTGTGGGAAGCATCTCATTTCCAGCTGATGATAGCCTTATTAGGCTATTTTTTTAGCAATGCTAATTGACAGTTTCCTGCTTCTGATTCTCCTTTCACAATTTCCAAGGGGAAGAGAAAAGCAGGGGAAGCACCAGGGAGACCCATAAAAACATTCAGATCTGGAAATCACAGAGATGCACCTGCTGGGATGTGGCTGGTTCTGGGTAGGAAGTGAGTGGGTGTGAGTGTGTTTTGAGACAGGTAGAAAAGAGCTGAGGGAACCTATGGGGGTTTAGTGCAGAGAAAAGTGAAGGTTATCTTTGTCATCATTAAAATGATACAGTTGCACTTCCTTTCTTGAAGAGCATCTTGCAGTCTGGGATGGTTGCTCAAACCCTAGATACTAAAATGAAATTTTTGGTTAATTGAATTGGGAATCTCTTATGATATTGCCAACCAGCCTTCAGTACTTTCCCCCAGCTTTCTCCAGTGTGGACATGGACCTCGCCATGCCTGAGAAAGGATGCAGCACAACTTCTTCCAACACTGTACCCAGCTGAGGGGATCAGTGCCTGTGCAGACAAAAGGGGAATTCACAGATGATGGTTGGCATTTCATCTTATGAGCAGTTGGTTTTGACTTACCCATGATTTAATCATAACACTTAGGATGGGAGCAAATCTAACAGGAGGCAGCTTATTGAGTCTTATTGCTGCTTCCTTAAACACCTTGGACAACAATCTTTCAGTTTATTTTTATATTTACCCACACATATGCACTCAAGGGATTCATATCATTATTCCATCCCAGCTTTTGGAATGGAGATGCCACCTTGACAACCAGGGACATGGGTAGGCTGTGGGTATGCAGGGTGCTCCCCCAGACCCCCACCTCAGGGACAGAGTGTTCTCCATGTACCTGCCCTCTGCACCAGCACAGAGGGCAAAACCTCCCTGCTGTCCTCACACTAGTGTGCCAAAAAGGACACATCCTGTGGCACTGACAGCAGCCAAGCACATAGTGAAGGTTTTTCTATGCCTAAGAAAGAAGTTTCTGAGGTGGAAGGGAGGTGCTGAGTCTTTCCAAGGAGAGGTCAGCCCAAAACAACAGCTTGGAGCTGGAGAAAAACCCAAGCCTTCCTCAGCTAAAGCCAGATGTGAGTTTCCTTACATGAGAAATGAAAAAAGGCAAATACACTGTTGCAAAGAAGCTACGAAAAGAGAAAGGCATTACATTTTAGCTTGACAACTATTTCTACTTCTGTGAAAATATGTAGAAAATTTTGTTAACCTCAAATGTAAGAAATTTTTATTCAAAATGTTATTGGTTAGTAAACCCACTTAATATGTGAGACATGGCCATTTTATATGTTTAGGCTGTATTTTCAGGTGGTTTTTCCCCAAGAGATGTGTGAGTGCATGTGTGCACAGTTATGGCTCTGCAGATGGCAATGGCCATCACTGGGAGGGGAAGGGTCCATGAAATTGCAGGTCTCATTAAGGTAGCAGTGGGTCTAAGCCAGCAGAAAGAGCAGCCAAATGCCTTTAGGTATTAAAAGCAGCTGCAGACAAGGACCTAATGAAAGTATTAGTCTACCTGGCCTGAGCAGAGATAAATCAAGCGGGTTAACCAGAGCTTTTCTGATTACAAAAGCAGAGCAAGGGCTGGAGGGCTCCTGCCTGCAGACATGAGACCGAGGGGCCTGGAAGAAAGCAGAGCACTGGGGCTCCTTGCAGTGCTCCCTTGTGCCCAGAGGGATGAAAGGAAAATGCCTGTTTTAGCTGGGAAGAATAGATCCAATTTACACAGGCTGCTCACCTGTCCCGGTAGTCTCCTTCCAGCCAGAGGAGTGGCAGAGGATGAACCACGGTGCCTGTGTGGGGCAGTGCAGGCTGCATGCCCGGACAGTGGGATCCACTGCCCGGAAAGGGGAGGAATAAATAACCCTGACCACAGCACTGGCCTGCAGCCAGCAAATCAGTGGAGCCTGCTGAGCCCCAGACCAGTCCAAAGATACACTGATTGCACAGACAGCCCCGTTCACCTGCTGGCTTCTTCCTTCTCCTCCTCATCTTCCTCTGCTCTGTCATTTAGGGTTCTGCTCTCTATCTCCATTGTTCCTGGTCAGCGAAATTTGGCCAACATCAGCTATATGTAAAAAAATACTAAAAAAAGGAATTCCACTATTTGTCTGGAAAAGGAGAGCTTATCCACTGGGGCTGGGACAATCTGCAGCTTTCCAGCAATAGAGACCTTCGGGGTTTTGCATGAGCCCAGGATGGAGGACTTGAAACCATCCTGTTGCAGATTCAGTTTGTTTGTGCCTTTTACCATTTCTCTCCGAATCCTGCAAAACTGCCCTCCAGGTAACTAGGTAACTAATGCACCAGAGATTATAAAGTGCTGTGTTTAAAACATTCCAAAATTAGCTTTCCTGCAGTCCAGATGGTGCATCGTGAATGCTTAATGGCACGGTATAAAGCCTTTATTGGCACTTGTGAGGGATGATCTGAACAGCTGACTTTGTGCCTCTTCCCTCTGTGCGTAATGCATCTGTTGAAGCCCATGCCAAAAACCACATCCCACCACTTTGTATTTCGTGCATGCGTGTGTGTACATACAATTACTAAATGACAGTAGATAATATTGAAATAAAATCTCGGCAAGCTACACTTTACACTTGTTATCTTGAATATTCAGTTAACTCTCTGTCTCCCTCCCTTGTGCTGACTTCTGCTCATTAAGTGTTTCCATCTCCTTCAAGTCCAGGTCCAATGCTGGGGTAAAGCAGTGTGGTTGTTGTGTTGTGGGGTCTGGTTCTTGCTGTGCTTCCCATTTCCCAAGGGATTTTCAGACTGAAACACTGAGACTGATGAGCCCTAGGGTGGGCTGTCAAGCTTGGAACAGAAACCTTGGCTGGAACCAGGGCTCAAGCTCCACCAGGTCCTCCTACCTCCATACAAAGCTTCTTCCCATCCACCAGAGTAATCAAAGCCCCTGACAACAAAATAGCTTCTTCCAAGGACTATTGAAGTACTCTCATAGCACCAATATCCACATCTCTCTTTTTTAGCATTAGTATGGTCCTTCTTTTCTTGTTTTATTTTCCAAATAACATCACAGATGACCAAGACAAGGAACAACAGTACTGGGAAGGCAGTGGTGTTGCCCAGCATGTGCTCAGAGCAGGGTGCCAGCAGATTTAGCTCTGCCTGGCCAGCAGCTGGCACAACAGAATCCTGGACTTCTACAGTTCTCTGAACACCTCCACGAGAGACACATTGATGAATAATGAGATGTGACTGTCTGGGAAATGCTTTGCAATACTGCTGCAAGGAATATTTCTGGGATGAAGTCTACATGAGGCCGCTGAAGAATGAAGTAGCTGACCCTCTCTCTACTGTACTCATCAGCATCAAGGTTGCTGCAAGTCAGGTGGAGCATCTTGATGCTCTGTATCTTCTTGAAGGAGAAGAAAGAGAGCAGCAAGCAGCCTGGCACAGAGCAGAGCATGGCTTCTTAAAAGTGTGCACTGTGCTCGGGAACTGCAAGCGAGCAAGCAAAAAGGTGTGTAAAGCAGGGAGTGTCAGACATCGCCCTTTCCAGTGGGTAAGGAGCTGGGTTTCTGCATCTCTGGTGGAAGGAGAAGCTCAGAGTTGAGCTGGACTCACAAGTGCTTTGGGGCCAATGGTTGTGCCTGCAGCAGTGTAGCAGATGTGATTCACCAGGGCTGGTGCCACTGTGATGGGTCACACAGAGCCCAACTGCTGCAGATTTATGTCACTGTCAACAGAGGGAATATCACCGGTTATGTGATGCCCACAAAGTGTTTTCTTTATGTTTATTGTGGGATTTTTTCAGTATGCCACATAATACTGTCATTTATGGAGAGATGAAATAAAATCTATTTGATCAAATAGCTTCTCAAGGTCACATATAAAACATGTACTTGGCTAGATTTAATTGGGAGGGGAGAAATAGCCCTGCACTGCTCAGCCTCCTTGGGGTTTCCATACAAAAAGAAGACGCCTTGACAAAGTTACCGGTCCTGCTGCACCACAGATGTGGATCTTGTCATGTAGATATGACCCCTTCATGCTGCAGAGGCTGTTTGTCCCTTCCCTGTGCATAAGGACAGAGAGGGAGGCTTGGGGAGCCATATCAAAAAGTACGGCTTCAGCTTTGTTTTCAGTCCTGTTACAGGGTATCCATGGAAACGAGGATGACTTTCCAATCCTTTTCTGGGGAAGGCACGGCATTCACTGCAGTACAGTCTCTTCCACTAAAATTTTGCAAAATAGCTCCACAGGGTGACTGTTTTTTATCCAAAAAGTCTGCAGTACAGCTGGTTGGAGGGAGCGAGCCCCTTTTAACCCTCCCACAAAACCCGGCATTTCTCAGCAGGTCTGTGGATCCTGCTTTCCAGATGGATTTCATGGGAGAGGAGGTCAGCCAGCATCCCCTGCTGACACTAAACCCCTTCACAAAGTGCCTGGGGGTGGAGGGAGGTGGTGGTCGAGCGGTGGGCAGGGGTCAGTGGAGGCCCTGGGGCAAGGGGTGCTGGGGAAAGGCAACCCCATATGAAAAACTCACCTGGCTTCAGGAGCAGGGCTGGTTTGAGGACATCAGTGCTAAAGACGGCTGGCATGTGTCAATATGTGATGCCAGGGGTCTGACAGGGAAATCTTGTTCTGCCTAGAGATGGAAAATCTCTGGAAGTTTTAAAGGCTTAAGTGGGAAAATATTTTTTTAAAAAACTCACCAAATTTGGGAAATTCAAATAATTTCCCTAGTTATGCTGCTTATCAGAATGTCTGGGCTTTTAATTCTTTAAGTGTGAAAATATGATTTATGCTGCTAGCACAACAAAGGAGGGGATGGATACATTTACAAAGCTGAGTTTCAGTTTTTTACTTTCAGATGATGAGAGACATGACCACTACATGCTGAGGTACTTACATATGTTGCCTACTAATATATTTCTAACTTAAGGAAAATTAAATGCTGAAAATTAAAAGGAGACATCTAGCTGTTTTTTAAGTAAGAAAGAAGTCTGTATCATACAACAGATCATCAATATATTTAAGAGAATAGAACAAAATCTTGAAAAATTAACCTTTTCTCTCTCTCTCTCTCTCTCTCTCTGTAGTCTCTGTGAGGCAGCTGACACAACAGCAGCCAAGATCAGCATTATATTAGGTATTGAAGCCGAGAGTCTGTAAGAATTTTAATTGCTTGATACCATGCAGTTTTGAAATAAAAGACCTTAATTTGAAATATTTCAGTTATTGAAAGCATTTTAAAGAGCTGAGAATGGCAGAAGTCATGTCATGTTAAACATCTCTCTAACCTTCACTGTTGACTCTGAGCAAAATAAATTTACAAGAATGTTTCTTCTACATTTCTTCTCCAAGTATACAGTTTTCCATATCAGAAAAAGATATTAATTAAACAGATTTTTTTTTTTGTCTCCCAAATCCTGCATTTTTTCCAGTCTCCTGTATCTCACTTGGCTCCTGATCCTCCCACATTAGAGTCCCTAGACTGGATTTTCCTGTTGATCAAGGGAATGGGGTCTTGTAACCAGATGTATCATAGCTCACATTTTCAAAGCCATTACTCACTTTGCTCCCATTAGTAAGCAAAGGGATTCACGCATCCAAACAACTTGCAGAGATTTGGCCCCACTGTTGTTCTATGCCTGTGTGCCATTACTGAATAAAGGAGAAGGATTTGCTTTGGATCGTTTGTTGCTCTGGTTTCCTACGGAAATCTGTCACTCTACCTGCAGGTCCTCCTAGTCCAGCTGCACACCTGGTGACCACTTTCTCCAGTACTGAGCTCCTGGGTTCTGGTGGGCAGTGGGGACACAGGATAGATGGGGGATGTTCCTGGGCATATTGTGGTTCTATGGGCTGGGGCTTGATGGCCCTGACCTCCTCTTGCAAGAGAAGGATGGGCTGGAAAGGCCATCAGGCTTCATGACCCCAAGACAGGATGTGACCCACTGGGTCCGGGTGCCTGAGCCTCTGCCATCCTCCTTTGCAGCACTGCTGCCAGACCAAAGGGATTATATTGCAATCCCTCCCATCGGGAATCTGCTTTTCTGTGAGGAATCATGCTCATTAGCCAGGCAAAAATAAAGATGCTTAAAAAGAGATCATGTTCTTGGGCTCCAGTGAAATCACATGTGATGGCAAGTTTCTAGGTGGGTCTTTTTTCTCGGAGGCACTGCTTAATTAAACGTGAACCCCACTGCTCTGCGACCAGGCTCCCTGAAAACAAAAGGCAGGCGGCTGGGTGGGTACTCCCCTGCTGCAGCCTTGTGCCAGCCCCACTCCCAGCTCCAGCAGCAGCACAGCTGGGACTCTGCCGTGCTCACTGGTGTCTGTCTCTTCCCAGCCCCTCAGTCACAGCACGGGAGAGACGTGGGACGGGGGAGAGTCACCATTTCTGGTGCTCTTTTTTGGCAGGGCTGTCCCCAGCACACAACATTACACCACAAACCCAGCTGTAAAGTTTTGCCCCGCCTGAAGAAGATTGTTTTCCTTCCCTGCAGGTCATTTTGGTGGACCTGGTGGCTCAGAACAAAAAAGCAAAGCAAGGAATGGGAGACAGCACCAAAACCACAAAAATCTGCACTTCTCTCCAAAGCAGACTATCTTCTGCAGGCTTTCATCTGCACAAAACTCCCTTCCTTGCATCTGATGTGGGATTCAGCAGCCAGACAGCAGTACAAAGAGGCTAGACTTGATGTTTGTTTGGTGGCTGCAGAGAGCCCATGGAAACGTGTCTAAGTTTCTTTTTTCCTCCTATTCAAAGCTTTACCTCCTGGTGAGTCACCAGAGAGCCGGCTGAAGGATTGTATCAAGCATAATTATTTGGAAAAGCAATCTGACATGCTAACTCCTGTCACAAAACGTGCAATTTCTAATATAGAGAAGGACAAAATGCAGCATAAATGCTTTAGAAGATTCCTTGCCTCATTTAATTCTCTCCTTGCAGATTTAACCAAGAGGTCAGGAAGATACAGAACTTAACTGGCACTTCAGAGCACAGTCCTTGGTGATTTCTGAGCACCTGAGGAGCCATGGTGCAGTGACTGGGAGGAACCAGTTGCTTCAGTCCTTCCTTCTCTCAGCAGCAAGCACTAGGAGGTGTGAAATGACAGCCAGAGAGATTTGGGATCAAAGGTGCTCTGTCTCCCTCAATAACCCAGCAGGTAAATGCAGAAGCTGTCTTCCTCTCTCCTGAGGAGCTGCAGGAAGGCAGCGTGTAAGTGGAAGATGTGCAAGTTCACCCACATTTCCCTTTGTCTGGGGTATCTCTATGGCACAAAGCAAATGCTCCTTTGGTTTTCTCTGTCCCTGCAGGACAACGTGGCAGGACAGCATTCCTCAGTAAACACTCCTTGGCCAGACACTTGCTACTGTGATGGTTCCAGTGCTCTAATGCTAATTCTGCAGGAAATAATTGCTGCTTTGATTTTGAAAGGAAATAAAGGCAGGCAGTAACACAAAAATATAAAAATTAAATAAAATATCAACCTTTTAGATGGCCTTAGATAGCTACGTCAACCATTCTCTGTTTCTCTGTTGCCTCTTCTCCCCACAGAGGGATCCAGCTCTCTTATGGTACAGTATCATTTGGGCCATGGGTCCTCACACACTTTACCTTCTCCAGTGGGAATGTGGTCAGAGTGATAAAAGACCTGATGCAAATTTGCCTGTTCTTCCCTCCCCTGATTTACACAACTTACGAAGAGTCCCCCATCCTGAGGCTAGAGGTGTCTTTCTCTCCCTTCCACCCAGGGAAAGTCTCTGTTTGTCTGTAAACCAAGTGTAGGACTGGTGTCAGACCGAAAACCAAGAAGAGGAAGGGGAAAGAAAAGTGGAGGCTGCAGCTCTGGTGCAGCACAGGCTGGGAAGGTGATAGCCCAGGGCACCACAGAGCTTGGTGCAGTTTATGATGGTTTTGCTTCTCGGGGACTTTGTTGATGAATGTGAAGATGCAAGTGAAAAGAATTGCTTTCAGGACAAGAGAATTTTCTGATAAAAATCCCCATTTTTCGAAAATGCTGGGTGCTTTAAATGTCCTGGGGAGAGAACGTGTTGATAGAATGGTGGTGGGGTCTCTCCCTATCCCACACGGTTTGTTTGCAGAGTGCCACTCCAAGGGACGGTAGCTCTCTCCTGGATGCAGAGGTAGGACGGGCTGTGAGTCACCATTTGCCTTTCAGACAGAAAGCTGTTTGTCACCAGCTTCACATTAAAAAAGAAGAAAAAGCAAAAGTCCACTTGTGACAAAGGTTGGTTGCCAGTGGTTGTGGTGGAAGATGGATGTGGAAGAACAAGGATGCGCCAGAGGAAGTTTTGACAGCATTTGATGGGGAGTGGATGGAGAACACACACATCATCATTTCTCCCAGATCCCATCACTGAAACATGAGGGAGAATTTTTCCAAAGCCTCCCAAGGCATTACAATCCCTGCACATCAGTTCCACATTACTTGCTGCAGTGCAACACATGGCTGAAGTGCTGCCAGACACCCCATGTGTGCTTCATGCGTGCGCCAACCTGCAGAGACTCTCCCCAGAGCCCAGGCTCCCAATTTGGGCAGCCCCCAACTTTGTGAGGAGCTTCATGGCATGCAGAGGAATACTGTGGAGGAGAGCCCTGCTCCAGACAGGAGAGCCTGCACGTTCCCAGCAAGCAAAACATTAGTGGGGTTTGCTTCCCTCACTGCCATGCGGAGTTTACATTTCTTGTTATGCAGGTCTGGTTAAAGAAACCATTTATGTCCTCCACTCAGTGTTTTCATAAATAGCTTCAAGTGGCCATTTGGCAGGTTGGTGCTGCTCTACATTCATTGGGAAACAGCTCAGTCCATCGGGAAGTGTCCTCCTGCAGCCCATCATCCCTGGGAGGAGGTCAAAGCCCCTGCCCTCATGCTGCAGCAGGGATGTGCACCAGCCAGTATTGCTCTGGGGCTTTTGGGGTGCCCACAGTCTGGCTTGCCAGCCTGCCCAGTACTGGATGGCATTACTGTGTCAAGTTGTGCTCTCAGCCTCTGAGCTCCTCCGAAACTCACCTTACACAATGGCATCTCCAGCCAAATTAAAGGGCAACTCAACCTGCCACCAGTTGCTGGCTGCCAATTGGCAAGGCCTATTGGGACAAAAGACGGTAGCCTAAAGCCACTTAAGAGAAATTATGGTGTCTCTGGTTATTTACTATAATAATAATACAGAAGAGTGAGAGTGGGTGCTGCAGCAGCAGAAGTTTTGCCAGTGCTTGTCTGTCAGAGCCCGACTGGATGGTAGCAGCACAATGCAGAGTAAAATGCCAATCCTTCGGACTCCCTGTGCCCTGGGAAACAAAGTAAACCCCTGCAAGTGCAGACCAATGCCCATGCTGTGATGAACAGCTGTGAACGAGGAGAGAGCTTTGAGCGAGCTCGGCCATGAGCACAGCTGGATTTATGGCCACAGCACCGGGGCTGCCCTGGCTGACAGACACAGCTGCTGCTGCCTTGCCAGGCTGGGGCTGACAGCTGTGAGGAGTCCTCACTGGAATAGCAGGGCACTGTCAGGAGGGGAAGGTATCATCAGTGTACTGAGGCAGAGGACTGAGTGGAGATTTCCCTCAGAGTCTCAGTGTGTGAAAAACCACTTCCCATCCATATCACACACACCTTTGCAACCCTTGGTACCCAAGGGGCAGTAGAGATCATGTTCTTATGATGATGAGTTCAAGGACAAGCTCCAGGTTGGCTCCTGCCAGTGCTTCCCAGCAAACTATGTCCTGTAATTCAAGGGCCATAGCAGTTTTGATTGATAGAAAACACAGCAGGTCAGCTGTCACTTTCAGAACTGAGCAGAAAAATAAAGAGGCAAGGCATTTTTCTCTGTTTTTTCTTCTTTTACATTAGACATCCTTGCTTGTATCAGAAGTAGTGTGGCCAGCAAGGCCAGGGCAGTGATTGTCCCCCTGTACTTGGTGCTGGTGAGGCTGCACCTTGAGTGCTGTGTCCAGTTCTGGGCCCCTCATTTCAAAAAGGACATGGAGGTGCTGGAGTAAGTCCAGAGAGGAGCAACGGAGCTGGTGAATGGTCTAGAAAAGATCTCTTCTGAGGACCGGCTGAGGGAACTGGGATTGTTTAGCCTGGAGAAAAGAAGGATCAAGGGAGACCTTATCACTCTCTAGAACTCCCTGAAAGGAGATTGTGGCCGGGTGGGGGTCATTCTCTTCTCACAAGTAGCAAGAGACAGGGTGAGAGGAAATGGCCTCAAGTTGTGCCAGAGGTTTGGTTTGGATATTAGGAAAAAATTCTTCACTGAAAGAGTTGCAAAGCATTGGAAGAGACTGTCCAGGGAAGTGGTGGAGTCACCACCCCTGAAAGTGTTCAAAAAGTGTGTGGATGTGGCACTTGAGGACATAGTTTAATGGTGAACATGATGGTGGTGCTGGGTTAATGGTTGGACTTGAAGGTCTTTTCCAATCTGAACAACTCTATGATTCTACAATTTTGGTTTATGTTTCTCTTGCTACAGAGGTGGTGTGTAGGTGCATGTGCTGATACTCATACGACAGGCACCTGCTGCCCATGCACTGGGCTGTCTGAATCTCCTACCTGCATTCTGTGCATCACTCTCAGTCTCCATCATTTTTGCTACCAGGAGCTTTTTTTAACCTTTCCCTCCCTCATTCAAGGAGCTTTCTCCCCTTGAACTTTTGAAGGTGACTGGATTAGTTCATGAATCTTGAAAAATCAGTGGAGACCCCTTCCACTTAATAGAGAACACTTCCAGTCAAAGAGAGCCAGGTATCAGAGGGGTTCCTACCAGGGAGGACCCACACTCAGCCTTCCCCTAGGACCCCAGATGGCTGCCTGGGGGCTGCTGGCTGACCTACAATGCTCAGAAGTGTCTTTAGCTCTTGCTCTGCACAACTCATGTAGCTGGGCATGGGAGTGGGTTGTGCAGGAGCGGGCAGGGCCCTACCACTCCCCAGAAGTCTCCAACAGAGCTGTGCCAGCTCATGCCACTTGTGAGTCATCTGGGAATCACTGATGTGAAGGGAATGGCTCAAGGTGCTCCTCTTCCAATCATTAATCGTGGGGTTGCTGCTGAGTCAGAGGCAACATTTAAGGATCAGGAGTCATGCCTGCCACACAACAGTACCTGCTGAAGGCAGCAGGCAGCCTGCCAGCTCCTGCCCTTGGGATCAAGAGGGTAGTGACATGCAAGTAAGGGAATCAAGGAGACAGCACCTGCACTGATGTCAGGGGGCTACGTCATGATGTGTGAGGGAAAGTTGTCTAGGTGAAACAAATAAAAAACATCCTCCCTGAGGCCTGAGTTTAGATCACAGGGATGCTGCTCTGCTTTATTGAATTGGTCAAACAATTAACCTAATTTTTCATTTTCAAGACCACATACATCCCATAAGAATTTAAATACTGCCAAAGAGCTAATACCACATGTGATGTTTAAATATAACCTCCTGATAGCTGGTAAGAAAATCAAGGAAATAAATAAATTGAAAAGGCATGTGTTAGTTAAGAAATTTTTAGAAGACTTAAAACCAAAAATGGTCCATGAGCAAAATTAACCTGGAGTGTCTGATCCTGGACTGAGGAACTTATGAGGAAAAAAAATGTTTTGGTTTGTACAAAGTAAACTCAGTTACAAGCCGGACCAGAGCGATCCTTGCTGTACAGCTCTCAGCCCTGTGCCTGTGCTGTGAGCACCTCTTTGGTTAACTGAGCATCAGCTGAGTGTCCTGAGTGGGATCTGCTCCTCAGCACCGCCAACACTCTGTGTTCAGTGGGATGTTTCCCATACTTGCTGTTATTTCCCGAATCTCCAGCAGTGGGCTGGTATGAGGGGGTCATACCTCAGGGTCCCCAGAGCTGCTACTCCTGAGCTCCCAGAGGAAAGGCGAGCACACCAAGGCACCCCAACCTGCAGGAGCAAGTCCTTACAGCTAGACCCAGTTTTCCTGAGTTTTAACCCAGATCCAGTGCTCCCAGAATGAGCTCTTCTGCTTCCCTGGCTGGTGGTGCTGCTCCTAGGCGTCCAGCTCCTGTCACGTCACATCATCCCTCCCCTGCACATTTCTGGCCAGCCAGGACTCCCACAGTGATTTTTCCAGCTGCATTATTCTGCAGAGACACCGAGTAGCTGCATCATGCTGAACGTGTGAGCTCCTGTCTGCACTCCCAACAGTTACCCAACAGTTTAGTTGGTAACTTGCGGACAAGAAGTACTTTTAATGATGTTGCCCTTGTTTCTTAAAATGCACTTGTCTTTCTGCAGCTTTTTTTTTCTGCCACGCCACTGTCATAAGCAGGAGTTTGCTGTGAGCTTCCCAACACACCTCTCTCAGCCAGCCTCTTTCCCTGGCAGAACTTTATTTGCTGAAGGTGAGGGACACATGGACACATATTAGGAACACATGGGAAACAGCCAGAGGGGCAGTGGGTAGTCATTTTCTACATCCCCCCAAATCAGTGCTCACCTCTGTTTTTACAGGAAGAAAAGAAGGATTTAGGCTTTAAATGTATTTCAGGATAGGGTTTGGGTTCAAAGCTGAAGCAGTTTACTAAAATCTCAGCATCTAGAGTGCTGTTATGGTTGGTGGTTGCTAGAAATCTCTGGGGGTTGCACAGAATTCCCACCAGCTCCAAGCGGAAAATGGAAAAAACATGTCTTGGCAGTAGGTAAGAACTAGCGTGGCAGAGCTGGTGTGGGCTTGAGGGATGCATCACATGGGCCTTCCCTCTTGTGGATTTTTTGGTGTTAGATTTGAGGACTGGCTCTCACTGCTTTCTGTTGGCATGGAAAGCCTTTAAGCAAATCAAGAATTGTATTTCATATTGCATGATGCTGAGAAGAAAATGTGTCTCAAAATGACATCCCCACCTCAAATTTTTCCAGTGGGCTCTGCAGAGGTAAGAAATTTAGAAGGTTTTCCTAATTCTGCCAGGGATTCTACAGTGGTTTAGAGCCCTTTTTTTTCCTTTCAGCAAGGAGGAGGCATCGACTCTGATGCAGCTTTGCAGAGATACTTGAGCTCTAGAAATGAAAAATGTTATTTTGCCTCTGTTTTGACTTTTTATTGTGTTCACTTGCAGGACTCCTGTAATTATTTTGCTTTGTTTGTTTTGTTTCCAAACAAAGAAACATCTCTTCAACCTAAATTTAGTGCCCCCGTGTCTGTGAGCAATTTGCAATTAGCAAACAATATATCTGGGTGGTGGGGGGAAGGACGGGAAGGACCATGTTAGTACAGTGGATGATGGGTTTTTCTCCCAAATAAGCAACATGTAGGAAAATACGGTTAAACCTGTGCATTCCTGCTGGTTTCTTTCCTGATGCAAACATGGGTATTGATGATAAGGCTATTGATAGAAGCTGTCTCTGAACTGATTCACAGATTTTAGCAATGTTCTCCCCGGCTTGCTCCTTGCACCTGGCCCCCCTATGGCCCTCTGCATCCTGTACCCTGCACCCCTCTCCCACCCTCTTAGAAGGCATTTGCAGGCTTTGCTGGCTGCTACAGTGATATTTAAATCAGAAAATGAAAGCATTGGATATCAAGAGCATCCTCTTAAATTATACTCAATCCCTATTTAATCTAATTGCTGCAACCCCCATGACCCCTGCTTAACTGCAATTTTTTTATTGATCTACACCACCGGTCAGGTTTTCTCCCTTGCCTTGTCTGCTACAGGTTGGTTACACCTCTGTCTCTCCCTCTTCCCTTCTCTCTGCCCTTTCTTGAGGATGTTCCTGGCAGTATATTTGAGTTTTATTATGAAAGAGAGTGGTTATTATCCAGTGCAGTAGCTTGGAAAGGGCTGGAATTTGCATTTTAGCATGGAGGAAGGAGATTTGCTGCCATCTGCACCTGGTGAGAGAAAGAGCTCCACAGCTGGAGGCAGCTGCCAAACTTCTGCCAAGCACCCCGCCTGTGAAATAAAGCAGGCTGCTCAGTTCTGCACCCAGTACAAGTGTTAAGCCTACAAATACATTATCAGGCAAAGTGCTTTTAATCACAGAATATATTTGGATTGCATACAGCTGGATCTAGGCATGACAGGAAATAGCCATACACATGCAGAAAGAGGGGTTTTTTTTCCATTTCCATAGTCTAAGAGGCGAGACCCACTGGGTTATTATCCTGATATTGATGTGAGTACTAAACGCAATTCATATCTGTCACACACATGCACTGCAGAGCAAAATGAAACTCCTGGAAATTTTACATCAGATACAATTAATCTGTTGTCAGCCCATTATGTGAGGCTGCTAATAAAAAGAAAGGAAAAGAAGGAAAACAAATTTACAATGCTATTTCCTTATTGCATGGGCAAATGTCCTGTGTTAGGCACAGAACTTTCCAAGAGCGAAGTCCAGGACTGGGAGGGATATGGCAGATAGGGGTTGGTGCAGTAGATGATGACATTGTGGGTTAACGATGCCATCATACTGACTCACATAATCTTTCTAGGTAGTTAAATATATGTAGAATTGGGCTTTTTAATGATTAATGCTTTTGGGTTGAAGCCGACAGCTGCTACAGATCAGGGCTATGCAGGAGTTGCAGGTGAGTGCTGGGGCCAGCTGCTGGACTTCCCCACAGGGCCCTGCCATAAACAAACCCTGCAGCCCCGGGGGCTCCCTGAGTGGTGACTCGTGGGGTACTTCTGCCTTCCCAGCAAAGGGGAGGTGGCTTCCAGGTTGAATTCAGGTGTACATGTGGCACTGTGTCCTATCCTAGCTCTGCAAAAGCCTTCATCCCCACCACCACCCTGCACCACAAGGGCGTCTGGCTTGGGAGCAGAGTTCACATCTCAGGGACAAGGTGGTCCCTTCCAGGCTGCCTTCGAGGAACTGTGGCTCCTGGCCCTGAGAAGGCCAGTGTGTGGACAACTGCCTGCCAGTACCTGGGCTGGGGCCCTGGCCCTAGTTAATGTACCAGCACTGCGACAGCATTTCTAGAGCCTTGGGGCAAAAGCTGGGACTGCTATTTAAGGATATTCATCTGGATAGTTCACTTAGTACAGGGGCTGTGGGGCAAACCAGCCTTATGCTGCCTGTCTGCAGGGGCAGCCTTGCTTTCACTGCAGAGTGCCAGAGCTTGGTGCCTGGGTTTCTCACCCTAGGGGTTACTAACTCAGCTGCAGAAAACCTGAGAACACTTAATTCCCTTCCCTTCTTATTTGTTTTTCATGAGTCACTCCATAAATAACTATCCATGTTAAATGCTCAGCTGGGAAGGTTTCGGTGTGGGACCTACCAATATTGTGTGGCTGGTAATCAGTGCCAGCATTCCACTGGGAAGCCTGTCAACACGAGCTGCAGATCAACCTGCAGGGAGCCTTTGAATACCACCAGCAGTACATACATTTGATTCTTCACGTAAATACGAATTGAAAAGGTAATATTTAATCAGCATTTAAGTGAACAAAATATAATAGCACGTGGTCTCCGCTGAAACTCGTTTGTTCTAGTCCAGCTTCTGTCCAATGCTGACCGAGACTTTGAGGGCTCTGCTGTGCTGCTCCCAGTCACATCTTTGTCTCCATGTCTTGCTTTTCAGGAGGCTGTGCTGCAATCACACGGCTCTGCTTCATGAGCCTCACACGCTCCTGTTCATCTCAGGCTGCTGTAGTAAATCAGGGGGAACCTCAGTGACATCCATGGCATCAGCATAAAAGCAATTAACAGCCACATCCAGTGTAGCAGGGTGATTCATTGCCTTACTATTTGCAGGCTGGGCTTGCACGGTTGTTGTGGATGCAAAGGGAAGAGAATTGCCACAGCTTGGCATTACTCTTCCCCTGCATGCCTCTAGTGCCATCCTTTTATCTGTCTGAATGAGGAGGTTTAATGTGTCAGTGGGAAGGAGATGGGCTTACAGGAGTCACTCTGAATTCCTAGTGCCTTGTACTTCCTTGGTTGTGGATGGTGCACACCAGCTGGTAAAATGATATAGGATCTTTGCATTCACCCCCCAAAAATATGGGTGTTGTACGGACCCTTCCAGTACTGACTCTGCAGGTGGACCTGGGGAGAGGCGGGAGGCAGGGAGCGCTGTGGCTGCACGGCTGCACCAGAGTTATGGATGGATCCCGGCACAGGGACCAGCTCCAGCCCCGAGCGCCTCAGCTGCGGGACGTGCGAGGCTGCGGCAGGAGGACCAGCAGGAGAGGATGGCTGAGCGCCGGTCTCCCACCTCTGCCTTCCTCCCTGACCTCTTCCTCTTTGTTTTCTTCCTGTTGCTCAGAGCAAGCTGCTGAGTCAGAGCAGCAGGAGCAGGAAATTCTCTCTTTGGAGGGTTAGCTCAGAGTTTTGTTCCTGCTAAGCAAAAGCAATTTATTTTGCTTCGCCGGCGATTTCAGCGGGGCCAGGAGGCTGGGCAGCGTGCTCGGTGGCCACCCTGCTCACAGGCTGCTTGTTTTCCTCACACCATCACGATAGCACAGATTGCAAATACAATTACACTGGTTTCACAAATTAAGTATTGCGTGTACTGTAATGAAGTGTGAGCTGGATTAGTAAGAACAAGTCATAAGACTTTTTCCACGCCTATTTTCACAACGAGTAATTATAATTATTCCATCCCATCCTGAGGACTCTAAATTTTAATTATATTGTAAATTGTTGTGAAATGCTTAATCTAACACAAGAGAAAACACAAGGGAGAAAAAAGAGGCAGCTTTTCATCTAGGGATGTTACAATGGTTAACAGGATGCTCTTAGAGGTTTTATTAGCTAAGAAAGCGGGACTTTATATTGATGGATAAAGGTTTGAATTTAATTGTTTTTGGCTCTGAAGGCTTACAAAGAGATACTTTAATTGGGCTGCAAATTATATTTCCCTTACAATGCAGAGGACGCCTTTTCTCTGTCTAAATCAAAAGCACAATTCTATTGCCTTTCTTCATAAATGGTCCTTTCAGTTAGAGAGCTTGCATGGTGAAGCCCACAAAAGAGAGAGCAAAATCTGTTTCTCTAAGAGCCTCTCTCATAGAGCAAAATCAGGATTTTCTTTCAAAATTTTTAGTGCTGAAAGCAAAAAGAAATTCCTAATTTATGGCAACACTGCTTTGGCAGTACTCATTTTGACCAAGAGTACGTTGGTTTGAAATTATACTGTTTTCCCAGATGCACATTAATCTCCCTGTTCCTGTGGGTCATGGCACCAGACCCAAAGCCCTCACAATCCACAGTACCCACATGTTAATTTATATTCTTAAATCATAGCTAAAGTCATCATCCTGTTTTTCCCTCTCCAAAAGAATTTAGATGAGGTACACACAATTATGATGGCTGAAATCAAGACTTGTGCATTTTTCCTTATATGAATATGTTGAAGAGGAACCTGAAGAGCTTTTATTTTAATAGGAAAAAGATTTAGAGTTGGGGTTCTTTCTCCTCTCTCAATCAGTTTTGTGCCTTGGGTAGCATAAAGCTATTCATAGTTTTGCAGGTTACTGGACTTCCTCCACCCAAAAAGCATCTTATGCTTTCCCCAGCTTCCCCTTCTGCTCAGAGAGCTGGGCAAGCCATGGTAGCACTGGAGTTGGGGGAATGTGGAAAGCTGCTGAGCTCTCCCAGACCCTCAGAGTGCAGCACATCAAGGGATTTGGTCCAGGTCTCCTGTCTCATGCTCTTCCATGCTCCTTGCACTGAGGCAGATCTTGTTGTTTGCTCACAAAAGTGCAGCCTTGTTATTATTTCAGAGTTGTAAGGGGAGGAATAAGCACATTTTAAGTTGCCGCTTTTCCCAAAGGCTATTTCTCAGTTTGGAAAAAAAAGGACAATTTTTTTCCCCAGTGTGAAACACTGCAGCTTCTTCTG
Source organism: Falcunculus frontatus (assembly GCA_013398115.1). NCBI lineage: Eukaryota > Metazoa > Chordata > Aves > Passeriformes > Falcunculus > Falcunculus frontatus. Next base: position 728,334 of record VZRV01007194.1, on the reverse strand, counting down.
CTGGTGCACAAATCAGCACAAACCCTCTTGGACAAAGAGACTTGGTGATCTCCTCAAAGAGTGGAAACCCCTGGGGTTGCTCACTCTACCCCACGTGTGCTCTGCTTGAACCCCCAAGGTTTCACTGCACCTTTTGCAGAGGTGAGGGATGAGCTGATACAGGGAGGAAGGAGCTTTGCATTGCCAAGGAGCAGGTGGTGCAGCTGGAGGTTGTTTGGTGGGGTCCACCTGCAGATGGCTGGAGCTGCTCAAGCTATTGGCCTCTTTCACACTTCCATGGAAGTGTAGAGCAGGAGCTCATCTTGGGCGAAGCCTTCCTGGGCATGAGAAAAAAAGGATTAACTGATGGACAGTGTAATTAAATAGTGGGTGATTGCCATCTTCATTTCCTGTACCCTGCCCTGGGAGGATAATAACAGGTTAGGCCATATAAAAATGTTCTTGAATACCATTAGTGACACGACAACAAAAGTTAACTGCAAAAATTTCTAGAAATTCATGGAGTCAGCAATGTCTCTTGGCACTTGACAGTTCTGGTCTTACTCATGAGGCAGCTCCTTGGAAGTGCTCATGAGCAGTGGTTTGGTAGTAGGTAGGTGCCATGCCATCTTTCCATTTGCTTCTAGAAAGACTGTGAAACCTTCTGTCCCTCTCCAGTAGCAATGGTTACATGAGTGATCCCACTCACATAATGTCTCCTTCTGTAAAGAAGTACTTGGAAAGAGGAGTATGGGGTAAACAGAGTTTTTCATGGACAATGCAGAACAGATAAAAATAGGATTGTCATCTCTATCAGCCCTCTAGTGACAAAATAGGGCTGTGAATAGCATAACTGGTCAGTGAGACAGCTATTAACCACAGAGTGCTGCAGATTGTGCTTCTCAAGGGCTGAATTGTTATGGAAATTGGAATTCATTCCCTAAAGAAATCACATCCCAGAGCAATCCCATTATAAATGCATGGCCAGCAGGTGGAAGACAGCAGCCCTTGGCCATGGTAAACACAATGAGTGTGGTCACTTTAGCTGTTTGCTTGTTCTCCTTCCTCCTGTGTCATTTCCCATCACTGCGATGCTGAGGCAGATCTGCGTTGCTGTCGTGCCCACAGGCCAGTGATCCTCACAGCCAGGCACTGCACAACAAGATAATGGAGCAGCTCTCCTATGGCTATGGGGCTAACAGTTTGGTGTTTTCTACTCCACTGCTTCATCTTTCGATCATATCCCAGCTCAGCAAGCAACACAAACCCAATTTTAAATTCAGGTAAATGGCCAAGACATTTCTCTTCTTCTGGGTAAAATAAACACAAATGTTGGCTGTAGGTTGTCACCAACTCTTACTCATTTTCATCCTGCTGCACTGGGAATTAGAGCACAGTTTAATAACACTTAAGGACAGGAATGATGCATTGAGGGCTTAAAACTGATTTCAGTCTTCATAGCTTCTTTACCACGGAACAGTGCAGCATTGGGGTGCTGTGTGTTTATGGCTACATGGGTAGCAGCATGGGTTACAGCAAAGGTTGTGCCTCTTTCGGACTGAAAATGGATGAGTTTATACCTTAATTGGGGTGTTTGTAGTGTGCAAGTGCTATGCAGGATTGGTTCATGTCACACACAGGTCAGAAAAGCAATGTGCCAAAACCACAGTGTGTGTGACCCCACTGCCTTTCTCACCCGTCCAGCCCAACTCAGTGGCACTGTTGCCCCCTCAGCTTCTCTGGCTCTGATAACAGCAACCAAAATAAAGGTGGATCCTGATTTTTTCCAGGGGGATGGGACCCTGCACTTTACACTTGCTGCCATGGGGAGCCAAGTGGCCACTCTATTTGCTTGAATCCAAGGAGAACTCATAAAGAAGCAAGTAGAGTAAATGATTGCTTCCATTAAGATGTCCAAAACTGATTTCCTGCACTGACCACAGCTTAATGAATAATGTTCCCAGCAAAGTTCGAAGGTACGGGGTGGGAAAGTGTTGTTGCTACAGATGTCCTCAATGATGCCAAGTCTTCCTTTTCATCATGCTCCAGTGCTTTTGCATGGAAGCTCTGTACTGCACATGTCCTCACAGCTTTGACCAGTGCTCACATATAATTTTCTGCTGCTGCTAAGGGAGCTCATATTGTGTTCATGCTGAAAGCTGCATCAACAAGATCACTGCAGGAGCATGTCTGAAAAGATGCTGCAGAGCTGGAAATAGGTGAGAGGAGAGGCTGGCTGTACAAGCTGGCCCCTGGTGCTGACAGCTGACTGCTGCTCTGGGCGGCTGGAAATCAAGGCAGGTTTTGACTAAGGGTGCGCTAAAGCACTTGGGGCCCTTGTGCTTGGGTTTGGACCAGTCCAGCTGTGATTCCAGGTGCTTTATCTCACAGAAGAGTCACCTGCCAGAAGTGGCCAGGTGACTGCCTTGTTTTTCTTTTCTGGGAAGCTCCAAGCTGTGATGGTCTTGAGGAGCACTAGCAGCAGTAAAACACATGACTGCAGGATCCCCATCTCCCTCTTGGTGTCTCCCCTTCCCTGCATCCCAGTCTGAATGGGTCTCTGGGATGGTGAGTGGGACAAACAGGAGAAGCTATCTGTGAAAAATCTATTAAAATAATGTTCTTGATAGTTAGTGCATTTGCATGTGTAATGGCTGAGGTGCTTCCCCTGGATCGTGCCATTGCCAGTTGGGGAATGGCCATAAGGCATATCTGCTTGAAGCTATAGTGAGCAATACTGGAAAGTGCTGGGTGGAGCAGGGAGGGGGACAGCTATTATGTGCACATGGTCATTACACATGTAAACACAATATTAAAAATAGAGCTGGTTGAATACTGCCAAGCATTTCTCTGGCTACCTGTTGGAATTAAAGGCAGACAGGGGTTTGGCTGGAATCCCTGCTATTTTGTTCATCATTCCTGTGACCATTTCCATGTGATAGAAAAATGCCTTCAGAAAATGGATAATAAACTCATGTGTGTCAGTATTTAAATGAGAAGGTTTTGTTCCGTATGAGGTGGGACACCATTCAACACAGCAGTGGCAGAACAGGATTTCTAAAACCTCCGGCCAAGGATTTGCATCCCTCCCTTGAGGAGCAGGGGCTGTTGAGATGCAGTAAGTGAACACAAATCACGCTGGAGAGCACTCAGCAGATAGAGCTCTTGGGGGATTGATTCACGCCAGGGGAAGAGTGAACATCAGCATGGTCATGCCAAAGGAAAGTGGTGCCCTGTATTTTCACCCATTGTCATAAGAAGCTCTTCCTCGCAGAGATGACATGGAAAAATTGGGAACCTTTGGACTGAGAATTAGCGAACTGGGACAGAATGTGAAAGAAATCTAAACCCAGAGACCCTCAGGCTGAAAGGCTGAAGTTGATCCTGAATATTCAGAAGAGGTGAAGAGCCAGTAAAATTATTTGAAGGCTTGGAAAAAAGTCCTTATTCATGAACACTGCAGTCTGCTTAGTTTATGATAAAAAGAGAGACTGAGAGGTGATGTGATCAGGGTGAAAAGATACTTTCCTAGGGAGGAAGCAGTGCATACTGAAAAGGCTCTGTAAGCAATACTGCCCCCCTGTTTCCTTATATTTTCCCATCTGTCTGTCAAATAATACAGCAGAAAGAAAGAGAAGACGGAGCTGGGACAAACTTGTATAAATTCAGCTTCAATGTCTGACACACAATCCCAGCTACCGTATTTTGCACATAAGTTGCTATATACCAAGTAGGTGCCCCTCAAGGGTAAAGAGGGGATTCCATTTTCACCATCCAAAATTTGGAACCAGGTGAGTCTCCTAGAAACTCTCACCTGCTCACATCCTCCCTTGCCTTCCATGTAGGGAGGGTCTGGACTAAATGTGATGTTCTCCCAAGGTTTGGAGGTAAAGGAAGGGTCCTGGCACATGCCAGATCTCTTCCAGATCTTCAGCAGGCAAACCAAACTTGTGCTGCTTGCAATGCTGGTGGAAAGTGCACTCTGGAGTGGTTAATGGAGTCATTCTCAGACTTTTGGAAACCTTGAGTGGTTTTTAAAAGTAATAATCTGTTCCAGGAACTAACTTTCTTTGAAGGAAATTAGAGATGTAGAAAGAAAAAGCAATACAACCTCCAGCTGTCACCTCTGCTCCTTCTCTCTGCCTGAGGGATTAAGCTGTTAAAACCTAATGTGAAACAAATATTTCTCAGGCAAGTGATGGCAAGATAAAAACTTACTTTCTTGTTTCTAGAATTGACAAAACCAAAACCAAACTTAACCCCTTCACACTTGCACACTGATAAAAGAGAAGTAACTTAGTCCTGGCATGAGATATAAGCTACAAGGTGTTTCTATTATTAGAAACAGGCATCCACACTGGGAATAGACCGTACAGATTGATAAAGCAAATAGCAGGTCAGCCAGGATGGCAGCGCAGAGGGAGGATGGTTTCTATGGCGATGGAGAACAGCCGTGATGGGAGGTATTGTGTGTAGGCGGCAGCAGACGGCAGCCTCGCTCCCAGCAAAAGTGGTTAGTTGCTTTGGAGACAGGTGCGTGCTCTGAAAAAAGCACCTCCAAGGGAATAGGACAGAGACAAAAGGGACTGCAGGACAGCAGCCATGCCACGGGCTAGTCAGGAGGTGTACAAATGAGGTGGCATCAAATGGGATGCATTTTGGTCATTACAAATTCTCTTTTGTTCTTAAACACCACAGCCACGAGCACACAGTTCAGAAACAGCACATGTCTGGAGGCATAGCATCCAGGTGACAGTGGAGAGAGCAGTGACAAAGTCTACAAATTAAACAGTAAATAAAAGCACAACCGGTGAGAGGAATACAAATGACATTTCAGAATGAATGTGCGTCCCTCATGAAGTCACCACTGCAGTGGATCTTAGCACATGAGCTGATCAAGACTCCAGGAACTGCTTCTTGGTCTCCCACACCACTAGGAGAGGCCCACGGGAAGACACCAGCAGGGAGGTAATTGGTGCAATGGTCTCTCTCCTCTTCCACACAGTCCCAGGCCAGGAAAACACACAATTGATTATTCAAGCTAGAGTTTTCCCCTCTACCCAGAGAGAGTAACTTCACATGGTGGAAATCATTGAAGGTGAATACAGTGACATAGCTCATGAAGTGGAGGAGTCTTGCTTGGTGGACAGCACATATACAGTTGATGTTTGGGGACATGGTGGAACTATCCCTCTTCAAGAGGATGCTCTAGTTTTCCCCCAGCCTGTCAAAGCCTGAAGAGATCCTGCCTTGTCTTTGTTCCTGGCTGGGTTTAGGCTAAAGAAGGGACTTTGCCAGGTCCAGACCCGTGAGACACAGCTGAACTGCTGTGTATGGAGACTCATGTTTATGGATCCTCTTACCAATGTCTGTACGGCCCTTGTGACAGCTTCAGGTGTTACGGAGGTGAAAGTGGTTAATCCTCATGGCACTCACATGAGGTGTCAACTCTTGAAGTTTGCAGAGGCACAGACATGAACAGGAGTGAGGAAGGAGGGCACCTCTGTGTTGGCACTGCCTGGCTGGCCATGGGTGCTGGGACTCCCATCAGGCTGGGGTGAGGGATGGAGCTGGGGGATGCTCTCTGCCAGTGTGGGACAGGGTGGAGGACAACCTGAAGGCACCCAAGTGGAGCAGCAAGAGCAGATCCCGAGCTGCCCTCATGCTCCTCAGGGATGTAGGAAGGGAATGTGGGAGCTGTTCGCTGCCCATTCCGAGGCAATGAAGTACCAGCATCCATCAGCAGTGACAGTGCCAACACTAATCCAGAGCTTCCCCAACTTCACATTAGTTTTGTGTTGCACTCCACCACCATTAGCACCACTGTGTTAGGGATAGATGAGTAACCTCAGGTCCTCCTCCCGACCCACAGGCCTCAACAGCAAGATCAAAGCTAAAGGATTACTATCTACCATAATGGGGTAAAAGGAACTTCTCCGTCCTTACTGGAACATGGGATGCTGATCATATTTCTACACTAGCCCGTTAGTAGCAGGGCTTTAAGAAGCTGAAAATGGCTTTAAAAAGTAATTCTATTTTGAGAACTACACCTACAAAGTTTATTGTGCTCATGAGAATATAGTTCATATCCTTCCATATATTGACTAATATAATGTATTTTGCAGAGAAAATTGATAATTTCTTACTTGAAAAGCAGTTGTTTCATAGAAAAATGAAGATTTATATAGATTCTTGACTTAACCAATTTAAACTTCTCAGTAAATTTTTGGACCCATTCTTTGTATTGGCAAAGTTAAGCTCCTTTTTTTGCCCTCAGAATCATACCCTTTTGCTGCTCAACACCATTCTTATTGGAAAGGATTTACTAACTGTGCAATAGTGAGACTGAAATTGTGTGTTTACCCCCTTCCAGAGTTGCCCTGCAAAAGACATGGATTTCAATGTGCCAGAGTGTCCTCCCTGGCAGGTCCTTCTCCTGAAGAATAACAAGAAATAAAATCTTTGAGAATGAAGATAAATCCTAAGTCTGTCTCCTTTCCCATTATTTCAGCCACATTCACTTTATTTTGGAGCCATTTTCTCAGCAAAATTCCTCCCAGATGTGTTGTTGAAGATAGTGTATCTCTGTAAAGCTGCTAACACTTGTTTTTCTCCTTCAGTTACATGGGGATGGAAAAGGATTTTTAAAGTAGCTAGGCCCTCTGTTTTGACCATTTTCCTCAAAGTTTTTTAAGTAGCCATTGCAAATGAGTCCTTTCTACAGCAACTTCTCTCAGGGAACTGAAATGTAATCACCTGAGTGTGCTACAATCCAGGTGAATTTGTTACAGCATTTACAGGGCAACTTCTTTCCCAACCCCAAGAAGCTTCCTTGGAAAATAAATGTCAAATAATATTACTCATGCTCCTAAAAAGTTTTCAAGAGGAAATTAAAGAAAAATTCAGCTTTATGAACAGTCATGGCTATTAGTCATTAGTCATCACTGTTTGTGAGTGAGAGTGACTGTGTTTCTATGTTTCTTTATTTTGTGTTTTGTGTTCACAACCCCTTTCCATTCTGCCTTACAGAAGAGCATGGATTTTTTAACTGAGAATGTGTCTTTGATGTTTCTGAATCTCAAGACTGAAGTTTTTTTAAACTTCAGTTTAAACCAGAATTTAATGCTGTACAACCCTGTCTAACTCTCATTCTAACTGACTTAAGCCTTGCTTATTGTCGTGAGCTACAGGACATGGTCTGCAGGTGAAATGGTGAGATCAGCCCTGGCTACATGCAATAGATACCCACAGTAGGCCTTTTCTGGGGGTAGCACAGCAGTAGTAGCAAATACTTACACCAAAGGAATTTGCAATAAGAAGCAAACACCTAAGTTTCAGGGTTTTACCCAAAGGAAGATACTTGTCACTGCACTGGAATGGGATTAATTAAAGACTATTTAAAAACTAATTTTCTCCAAGATTTATGGGAATGATTATCCACAGAGCAAGATGTGCTCCATGAGCACCATAAACACAGGCCTGTAGTCAACAGGAGACCGTAAGCTACTTGTGGAAGAGTGCAAACACTTGAGACAGCTCCATGGCAGCACAAGCTTCCCCCTGGGAAAAAGGAGAGATCCTCCTGCTGTGGGGCCCAGATGAACTCTCCCACTCATTTCTTAGGCTTCCTTGCAAACCTCCCAGCCACATACTGATGTCCATGCATCCTACTCTGTTCCTGACATTTAGCAGGGTCACAGAGTGAAGTGATTGATAGAAAGCTCCTTGTTCTGGCCCAGTAACAAGTGTATACTGGTTTAGAGCATTTTTCCACGTAGCTACGCTGAAGTTTTCTAAAAAAATGCATGTGCAGGCAGCTCATTCTACAAATCCTATGGCAACTGTTTGCACCATGGATGGTCGGCTCAATTCAAATGTGCAAGGCATATACATTGAGAAATGTTATATTCAAATGGAGAAAACTTTCTAGAAATATTATTATTCACCCCCTGCTATCAAGAGAACATAGCAATTCAACAAGATCTGACTGCTTTGAATTATTATTCATGTACCATAGAATATGTATTTTTTAAGTAGCATTGTAAATTAATGTTAGCAAAACATAATTTGTAATTTAAATGTAAATCAGAATTGACTAAGAATATAATTAAGCTCTGAATGCCTAGGTAGTATCTGCAGACTATTTTGTGGCAGGTTTTTTACTACAGTTTTAAAGCATATTATTTGCCCTGAATACCTCAATGCATATTATCTGTACATGTGTGCTATAAAAATGTAAATAATAATAATAAGAGATTAAGTTACGCACTGTAAAATTCTAGATTGATACATTTCTGTGAAACTGAAAACTGCTTTATGCAGAATTTTATGGGATTCTTTACCAGTTCATGGAGGCTGACTCAGCCAGGGGGATGTTAGGAAGAAACAGTCCTCCCATAACTGGTGCTTCTGCTGCTTGAATTTAATATTTTAACAGAAGTAAAAACCAAGATGTCTTCTATTTTATCAAACAACACAGTCATGTAGTTTTAAGTAGTACATACATACATATTAATATTTGCTTCAGTGCAAGTACACTGCAAGCATATATAGAATATATCTATCAGTCTATCCTCTTACTGAAATAACCGTGTGGTTGCCTAAACATTTTGGTACTGGCCAAGCTGGTGTGCAGAGCTGTCACCGCTCGCCTGGCATTACCCCCTCAGCACAGGTTTTTCCCCACTAATGCAATCATCTCTGGGCTGTGCTGTAATGTGGGACCACTAGTGAAATTATCTCAGTTGAAAAAAAGACACAAACCTATGTAGCTACACCAGCAGAGACAACTACCTGTGAGGTTGAAATGTAATTCAGATTTTAAAGTAATAAAAATATTTTCTTACAGAAACAGGGGCTTTGTAGCAATAAGTAATTGCGAAGGCTATGGGCTTGAGAAATTTAGGGCATTGTATTTAAAACAAAGATGAAGGACTGATCAAAATGAAATAAATTAGTTGAAAAAGGCCGGGACATATCTAAATTTTTTAAAACAGATGAGACGATTTAGAAATGCCTCTCTTGATCTCTGCACTTGGGGCACCTATCAGATTCCTGCCATTCTCTTCCAGAAGGCAAGGGACCTCTTTGTTTCCTATCAGCACCTCTGTAGACCGTCGGCACAAGCACCCAGTAATTGGTGTTCCTGAAGGTGTCCAATCTTGAATCCCAGCAGTGCTTCCCCACACTGCCTTGGCCATCACTCTGGAAGGGTCTGGATCCTCAAGAGGCAATGGCTGTTTGACTGCTTGCTCCTGAATATCAAATCCATAGATGTCTTCTTGTTCTTCAGGGGCCAACTATGCAGATTTTGAAAGGAGAAGAGCACAAAGAGAAAGGGTGCACAAGAAGGACAGGCAAAGGCTTTGAGGACCAAGTGTAGACTGCATGTGGCAGGTTGATCCCACATGGATGCCAGGTGCCCACCAAAGCTGCTCTATCACTGCCCTCCTCAGCTGAGCAGGGGGGCAAAAAGAGAACAAAAGGCTCATGAGTTGAGATAAGGGCAGGGAGAAATCACTTGCTAATGACTGCCACGGGCAAAAGAGACTCCACTTGGGGAAATTGGTTTAATTTATTATCAATCAAATCAGAGTAGAGTAACAAGAAATAAAACCAAATCCAAAAAAAGCTTCCCCTCCACCCCTCCCTTCTTTCTGGGCTCAACTTTACTCCCTAACTCCCTCCCCTCTTCCCCCCAGTGCTGCAGGTGGATGCGGAATGGGGGCTACAGTTAGTTCATCACACCTTGTCTCTGCTGCTCCGTATTCCTCAGGGGGAGGACTCCCCAGTCTTCCCCTGCTCCAGCGTGGGGTCCAACCCTCTTTGACAGGCAGAAGTGAAATTATTACTGACAGCTAAAATTAAGATTTTAATAATTACCTGAGCTCTTCTTTGCATAGACCCAGCAGGAGAACATCCTACGATGTGCAGTGTGTCAGCCACTTATCTTGAAGTAAATGAAAGCTGAGGCTTTGCAGCATTGGAAAGATGTTCAGCAACTTTCAGCATTAGGCTCAAGAGTGTTTTCTTAGTATGAAGAGTTCAGCATGAAGTTCGCCTTGTATGAGGCGAGGACAGACAAATAGTATTCAGAGTGTAAATGATGTTTAACATTGCTGAAATGGAAGAGGGGGCGAAAACAGAAAGGGAACAAAATATTATAGAAGATTAAGAGGTGAATTAAGATGATGGCTTCTCTCTTTCCCACACATCGGTACTGATTTCACACCCTTTCGGAGTTTGTATTTGACTGCTCACAGAGCCTTTCAGCATTACTTTCATTTGTCCGTTCAGTGAAGAAATGGTCCAACATTTGCACGTGGATGAACCCTGAGTATGGCTCTTGTGTTCTGTAAGGGTCGTACAAACACAAATTTGATTGTCTGATCCTTGATGTAAAGAAATCGGGTCCTGTTCCAAGGGAAATGCCATCTGCTTTGAAAATTACAAAACAATTATTTTGATTAGGTAATTCTGATGCTGCAGGGGTGACCGAAGGTTGAGTGGGGATGTACAGCCAAGGGACGCTGGAGTAATGGTCTCCCATGTTGACTACCATTTCTTTTTCCTCGAGGAAGGGTTGTGAGATGTCTCTGGACCAAGACCCCTCTGCCACTTTGTGGCACCTGCTTGTCTTGTCTCCTCTGGAGTCAGATATGCTGGCTGAAAAGTCATCTAAGGTTGTCTGTTTCTGTGATTTGACCTGGTGATTTGGGGTTATGAGCCTTGAACTTTAGCTTCTGCAGTTGCTTCAAGAAAACCTTGTTTGGACTGACGTGGGATTTCCTAAAGATGTCCCCTAAACTCTGTGATTTTGCAGTGTCTCATGGAAAGGTGGGTTAGTTGCAGCGTGTGTGTGTATCTACCCCGCAATGCTGCTCAAAGCAGTAAAGCAAGTCACCCATCATCTTCCCTAGCTGATCTAGAAACCTCCATGGTCTAGATAGATGCCTGTCCCAGCTCTGTGCTACCCTCCTGGAAAAAGAGGTCCAGTCCAAACCTCCCCAATAGTCTGTCTAACAAGGGGACAGCTGCCATGGCTTGAGGAAGGTTTAATGCCACTGGCCTCTCTGAGATGGATGTCTGTTTCCTGGTGTATGATCTGCTTCGGCCATCATTGAGGAAGAGGAGTTCTTAGAGTTGCAGAATGGTTTGGGTTTGAAGGGACCTTAAAGATTCTCCAGTTCAATCTCCTTGCCATGGGCAGGGACACCTTCCACAAGACCAGGTTGCTCAGAGTCCCACCCAGTCTGGCCTTGAACATTTCCAGGGATGGGGCATCCACAGCTTCTCTGGGGAACCTGTTGCAGTGCCTCACCATCCTCACAGTAAAGAATTTCTTCCTGATATCTAACCTAAATCTACTCTCTTTCAGTTTAAAGCCATTACCCCATGTCCTATCACTACATGCCCTTGTAAACAGTCCCTCTGCAGTTCTGGAGTCCCCCTTTAGGTACTGGAAGACCACTCTGGAGCCTTCTCTTCCCCAGGCTGAACAACCCCAACTCTTCGGCCTGTCTTCATACAAGAGATTCTCTGGCCCTCAGAGCATCCTTATGGCCTCCTCTGGGCTTGCTTCAATAGGTCACTGTCCCTCTTATGTTGAGGGTCCTAGAGCTGGATGCAGTATGCCACGTGGGGCCTTACAAGAGTGGAGTAGAGGGGGAGAATCACCTCCCTTGACCTATGGGTTGATTTTCTTCCAAGGTAATCCATCTGCAGCCACTCATCACCTCATCAGGTACAAGCTGTCTTCATCAAATCTGCTGGTTATTAATTGCTTTCCCACAGATTTCAACTCGTTGCAGCACATCTTGTAATTTCTAAGGGTTTGTGACTTTATGATCTTCCCTGCTCAGAAAAACTGGTGATTAGTTACATTTCTCTAGATAACTTAGAAGTGTAGGTGGATGTTCATCCAAATAGCAGTGGGTTTTGAAGAAAGAGTAGAACACTAGAAGCCTGATTTTTGTTTTCAGTGAAAGTTTTAAAGAAACCTACATAGTACACAGTTTCTAAATCTAGAAGTCACATACTTGAATGCACAAAGCATTGTTGTTTATATGCAGGAATGTTTATATGTGAATTTTAAATAATTCATCACCATAACAATCTCATCAGCTTATCTTAAAACCTTAATTTAGGCCTACACACATTCAAATAGTTTGTCTTCCTGCTGAAACCATCCTCCACGCTTTGCTACTCGTAGTCCTCTACCAGCCCTGACTTTTGAGCACTCAGCTTCCTGTAGGGATTGGAAATGCTATCGCTGCTTTTCTGTAGCTTCAAGAAACACTGTGACTGAGAGGCACTGGCCACATCACTGACTCTGCCAGGTAACTCAGCACACATCCAGCTCAGAGGCTGAGATCAGAAAAAAGCTGGCAAGCTTTCAGCTAACAGGGCAAGAGCAAGGAGAGGAGAGAACACAGGAGCACTTCAAATGCTTTTCCAACTAAAACCTCTTCTTCTTTCCCTTGGCTTGTGCTCGGTTATTTTATTTTCCCCTTTTAAGTGTCACTGACTTGAGGAAGGTGGGGGAGAAGCAGAAAGAACACTTTTTTTTCACTTCAATGAAACATGTGACAAGAGCTTTCCATCTCCATTCAATACAATCACCATGGTGCAGGTCCTGCCATAGGGAAAAAGTGTAGGGGGGTACTCCTAAGGTTTCCTCATACAGCAGGCACTGTCAGAACAAAATACACCTTCACTGTACCTCCTGAAATGCTTCTAGAGAAGAATCCAGCCCTGGAAGGGAGAGAGGCAGTGTGCTGCAAGGCAGTCTGTTATATCTGTGCTTTATCATAGTCACTTACTTATTTGTGCACCCTGACTCTTCTGGAGACAAACAGAAAGGATTCATCTTAACAGAACAACCCTGAGAGCCACAAAGAAGGAAGAGGGGAGTAGATGGGATAAGTAAAAATGACACTCAGCAACACTCACATATCTTTTTCTCTCTGATTCCCAGGGAGTTAAACTGTGGATGCACTGAAGTAGTTTGTAATTGAATTGTGTCTTGAGGATGAATGTGCTCTTGTGCCCTTGCCCCTTCTCACAGAATGTGAGCTATAGGCTGGGGGTCGTGGGCATCTTCATATGTGGCACCTGTGGCTTGCAGTGCACCAGCAAATTGGAATATTTAAACTTCATTAACTGTTTTCACCTGTGAATAGTATTTTTTACACTGAGAAAGCAGCCTGTGTGACCCATCCAGTCTTCCCAAGTTTGGGCACCAGCTGGTGCAGAAACGCAAGGAGAAGGAAAAAAAGGCGGAATGGACAGGAAAAGCTTTTTAGCACATAGAGTTTTGCCACAGAAAAACATCTTCATTCAAGCACAACATCTTCCCCCTCTTTACTACTGTGTGATCTTTCACAGCCTCATTTCTAATGAGGTCATGGTTTCTGCTTTTCAGTTTGTATGGGTTAGCAGATCCTCATTGTGGGCAGAGATGCCCAGCAAAATCCAGCCTTGAACCTACTCTTATGTTGAAATGAGTTCCAGTCAGACATACCAGGGATGAGAAGGTGGCACAGGAAAACTGTTATCTGTGAGAGCTTCCCCATTTGGGGCCATGCTTCTGGCAAGGGAAAACTGCCCAGAGGGAAAACCAGCCACTGTACTGCTAAATCAGTAATTTCTAGCTTAGTTTTTAAATTCTAAAAGTATTCTTGATGCACCAGAAGAACGCAAAGTGAGTTCTTCCACAAGCCAAGGAGAGGAATCAGAGAGGAGGAATCACAACTAATTAAAAAATGCAATTTATCGAAGTGGTGCACGTAACAATCCCACCAAAGGAATGGTTCTCAGCGAGGCATGAGTGAAGGCAGAGATTCCCCACAGCTCTCTGAAGGACACGAGCCCTATTGCCCTTGGTCTGCAGTGGGAGAGGAGTAATGTGGAGGGTCTTAGGATGAGCTCAGTAAGAGTGGGCTGACATCAGATAGGTCACTATATCCAAGGTCAAAGACATCACAATGTGGGGGATAGAAAATCTTCAAGTTTTGTCCCTGGTAGAATGACATCAGATGCAAAATTTATAATAACTTGAGACAATTTGCATTTACTCTGTTTATAACAGTTGTAAATAAATTGCTAACAAATAATTATAATATTATAGTATGATTCATAATCACAAATAATAATTCACAAATACTGAAAACAATATTTCACAATGATCACCAATGAGTTAACCTCTTTCATACACTGTGTGAAAGAAGACTGAGGTATTCCATGGAAAACAGTGCACATTTTGGGTTGGAAACACTTTATGGTCTGTTCTGCTTCATCTCTAAATGGTGTTAGAAAAATAGTGAAAGGTGAAATTATTGAGGGGGAAGAGAATTTCTGCATCCAGAGAGAGACTGTAGTGCTTAGGCTCAGTTTGCTTAATAGCCAGAAGGAAAAGAGTGAGAGTTAAATGGATTTCAAAATTATGCTGATCAGATAGAAAGGAAATTGCATGTTGCCATCACTACTGAAGGAGCCAGGTGACTTGCAAACAGACTGAAGCCACCAAACCTATTTTCTGAAGTTTTATCCACAGTGGTGGTACTTTGTGAGCAAACCCATTTGGTTAATGATAACTGCACCTTTTTTTTTTTTTTTTTTTTTTTTTAATCCCAAAGATGCTGAGAGGATACGTATATTGAAATTCAAAACCCTGCACTGAGTCCTGAGCCCCTCTGGGGTATATCTCTATTTCATCCAGAGATTAGCACCTGTGTGGCCACACAGACAGCTGGATTCAGAAACTAATACAGCTGAAAGTTAAAACTAACAGATTTTGGCTGAAAGTTACTATCGTTTTAGCAGCTGTGGCCACAGCAGTTATGAAGCCATAAAGCTAATGGAAATATTAAATATCTAATTATACCTTTTCTTAGAGTTTGCATATGGATATCTGATAACTTCACAGCAAATCATTAGGGCCCTGAGAAAGGTATTTAAATGGAATATAACACTGAGATGGGGAAAGAACTGTGCTTAGAAATACACACTGCTCAGGCTCCCTGAGGATGTTCCTGGTTTCGTTTTCCTCTCCAATTGCACAATATCAAATAGTCCCTAATCCTGCTGTGCATACAGTGTGCAATAATATACCTCCATAACAAGCAGCACTTACAGTGCTTGACATCTTCAAAGGTCTCTACAAATCTTAGCTAATTAATCTGTTTCAAGACCCCTGTGGGCTAAGCATAATTATCCTGAAGAAGCTGAAACAGAGAGGTTAAATGACTTACTGCAGGCCACAGAAAGTGAGGGGCACAGGAGGGCTGGGAGCGCTGCTGCTGCCACGCTCCGACCCCACGCCTCTCCTCTTCATACCCTTACATGCCACAGACACTCAAATATGTGTAAAACTGACAAAAAATTAGCAAAATGCACAACACTGTTAAGGTTTCTATATGGCATTTATTTGGAATGACCTGCCATTAGTGATAATTTCGTCTCCTGAAAGCAAGGTGACCCTAAAGTCACATACTGCATAAAGTCACACACTGACATAAAGTCACATCCCACTGCTTGATACCATCATTAATATTGCACAATGGAATCAGGACATTAAGCCTCAGAGTTCAAACCAAACTTAAAATCCAGCAACCTGATTTGGCTTTGGTGCATTAAGTTTGCACTACTAGATAAAGTTTGAGCCTATTTCTAAAGCTTGCCAGGGGGAGTTTTGCAGCACCTCTCTTTCTGGAAGCATGCCCATGCCTCTACAGATATATATCTGTTGTGTTTATGAGAAGCTGGTGTTTGATGCTTTTTAGCCCAAATTTTTTGATTAATCTAGATATGAAAATTCAAGATCATATTCTGTAGCACATACCTTTTTGTTTCGGTGAATTGCTTATTTTAGAACAAGATACAAGATTTGTTATCCATACCTTTTAAACAGAATGTTTGGAATTTTCCAATCTGAATGATTTTATCTACATTTTCTCTTCATATTTATGTTTAAATAAATCCTTCAAAGAACTACTTTGCACTGACATTTTTCACAACCATTTTCAGAGGGGCATTTCTGAACTGCTTGAAGCAACCCTCCCCTTGTAGAAGGCAGATCTGCCCTGGTGACCTCAGCAATGCAGATGAGATCCACATGTCACAGCTCCAGCATGTTTTCAAGCCTGTGCTTATACATCATCCTGTACCCTGATTTTCAAGGGTGCTTCATGCCTTGCCATCAGAAAGTTAAGGGTGCTCAGCTCCTGCAGCAAATAAGCACAAAACTATACAACAAAAGTGTAATTAGTGAATGAGTCATTAATTCTCATTATTCTGCAGCAGAATCAGAGCAGTTCCATCAGGGGGTAGCAGGTAGCTCTAACTGACTGTTAGCAATGTAAAACACATCCATCACAGTCACTTCACTCCCTCGGGGGGGCATCAAGGAAAGAAAGACAAGGATGCTGGAGCAGGTAAGTGCCGTAAGGCCCTCGTTCTGTAAAACACTGAAATATGGGCATTTCGGTCATGCTGACCTCAGCAGGCAGGGAAAAAGCACAACCTTAGACACTCAGCATCAGCAAAATGCCAATTTATTAAGGGAAAAACCCCCCAAATTTCTTTAAGTTATTGCTTGTATAATCCCCTGCTGCCTTTTGGTTGTGACTGTGGTCTCACACCAGGCTTATAGTGTTGTAATCTTGTGGGTTTTAATGGAGCTGGTTCTCATCCACCACGGGCGAGGTCAGGGTTAGCCCATGAATGGAACTCTGTGCCAACACCAGAACTTTTGCATGTGGTTTCATAATCAGCTCTTTATTAATTCCTGCTTCAAGGTGCCTAGTTTAAAATAAAATGATTTTTCATTTTCTAGCCCAGCACATTGAATATCAGAAGGACAAGAGGTGGTTTTCTGCTAATGCCTGGCACTAAGAGCTGATCCAGCCCACGTGCTGGCTCTGGCCACCTTCAAAAGTTTCAAGAATTTTTAGAACATATTGTATCAAAATTGCTCCTGTTGGTTAGGATACACAAGGACTGTGGTAAATCAGATTAATCCCTGGAGTTACTTTGGCCCTGCCAGTGGATTAATTCCCAGAACTACTTTAATCTATTACCTCTGCTTTCATTTTCTCTTAAACATTTGTAAAAAAAGATCAATAGGGAAAAAATGATCCACAGATAAAGCAGACACAGAAGCAGAACTAAGAATAACCCAGTGAACTGCTCTCACTGGACAGTATAAATATTCCTTTCAGGTTAAAAATATTTCTTTGAGGATACAGAGCCCTTAAACACCAGAATAGCTTTTGGACAATGACACTTCCTCACAACCAAGGGAGTAACATGTTTTTGCCAGTAAAGGATATGTTCTGCTTTGCAAAGGAAACTCCCGTTGGCTAATTTCACCATGGAGACTCCAGGTCTGACTATAAAAAGACCACCTTATCCTCTGACAAATATCCTTATGCTGGGAATAGCAAAAAACTAAGACTAGCTGCTGTGAACCCCAAGCACGGGGGTAGCGGCTGATGCGGAGCAAGCACGGGGACAGCCTGGATTAGGCTGCTCTGCCTGGAAGCCAGCACTGAGCATTCAGACATCTCCGTGTCAGTAATAAAGCCCAGGCTAAAACCAGCCTTAGTGTCCCCCTGCCCAAATCCCCTGTCCCAAAAGAGACTGATGCATTTCCCTTCCACTTTTGGGACAAACATGAATTGGCTGGACGTGAGAAAAAGGCCCAGAGTTTTCAGTTTCAAAGGAATCTCTGACCCAGAGGTTCCTCACATTGCTCCCTTGGTCAGTGACTGTCTGAGGCTGCTTTGTGTGGGGTGGTGGCAGAGCAGCTGTGTGAGGGGATGAGCTGTGTGCTGGAGGTGCTCTGATTTCCTTGGATCCATTTGCAGAGATTTTGAGGTTGCTGTTTGTTTCTGGCACAGCTGCCTGCTTTGATGCATCTTTAACACTGACATTTTCAATTCCCCCAAAGGAGCAAATATAGAATTATATAATGTAAATATAATAATATTAATTATAATGATAACCAATCACACATACATATGTAACATACATGATCAAATACACTTGCTGATGATGGTTGAAGAGGACCAGTGTGGTCACCATGATACTTATGATGAATCCTTTTACAGATGTAATGGTTTCCAGGTTTGATTATGAGCTCTATGCTGCTGTCTCTGTCAGACTGAGCACTGCTGAGGCACTGTGGGTATGTCAGACTGATGACTGATGGCTACACACGCAGCTAAAATGAGCACAGGTTAGGGAAAGGCCAGTCCAAATAATCAGAAAGCAGACAAACTTGTGATAAGAATAACCAAAAGGAATTTACCATTTTTCCTGTGTAATCACAACCACCACAGTGACTTACAGCAACCAAAGGCAGTTTTACACAGGTTTTATCATTCTTCTCTACCAGTAGAGAGTTTACATTGTAAATAGCCATTATTTTGCTTCCTATTGCACTAGATGCTGCCACAACATCTCTGAATGACCTGAACAGTGTCAGGATGACCAGCAGGGCTAGTTGGTCTCCACCCCCCNCCCCCCCCCCCCCCCCCAGTGAAAGAAGAGGCAGCATTTAGGAAGAGGGAGGCCTGTAGTCCACAGTAGCCTGCACTACTAAGCAGACATATATATATTGCAGCTCTTGTTTTTATATTTCAGAAAATACAGAAGAAAAGATGCATTTTTTTCCTCTAAATTTAAAGCCCCAAACAATCCCAAACAAAACAAATGATTTGCAAGTGTTCAGGAGTGTTGAAAATTATTCTGGAAAGTGCTTTAGGCTAATTTTGTAAACCACAATAGAGCTGTAGCAGGTAGAAACACACTTTCATCTTATTTATTTCTCTCCATCTTTAAATGCTGGGTTTGTTAGGATAAGTTTCTCTCTTAGATCTGCTCAGCATGACATATACTTTCTTGGTTATGAAGTGTCTGGCCACACAAGTACAGACACAGACATGCCCAACGAGCTTATGATCTTTCTGTCCCGTATTAACATTGTGCCAAATTTGGCTTCACTTTTCCACCAAGCTTTTCCCTTCCAGTGGTGCAAAAATCAACAGGGCTGATTTTCCCTACACCTGGGACTGAGTTTTTCTGTCTGCCTGTAGCAAGATGAGTAAATTCATGTCAGAATGAGGAGGGATGTGCTGCAATGTGCTGTATCCAGCACGGAGGCTGCTGGGCAGATGGAAGGATACACCTGTGCTTGACTGGGCTGAAGCTCACACGGGTTGTCAGCATCTTTGAAAGCGGGTGAAACCTCACTTCATGCAGCTTTGGGTCTCTAATCTCAGCAACCCCCTCTTGTTGTGACCACCTCCAATGTCTCCTGTGAGTCCTCCCATGCCAAAGAAGTACAAGCAGAGACTTGTATACCGTTGAGGTCTCAGTCATTGTACTTTTTTGTGACCAAAAGTGGCCAGCAGGTTTAGAAACCCCAGACTTTTCCCTCCTCTCCTGATCATCCTCCCAGCTTAGAGAATTTCTGGGAATTTCTGTCGGCTTCTGCCTGCAGCAGAGTGTGCATGCCCCGGGCTGTCGCTGTGCAGGCTGCAAAGATGAGCACCTCCAGAGGGAGCATTCACCCCGTCTTAAAACACCATCCATGCAAGGGCAGGAATCTCCTTTCCCAATTTTAGCTGGTGAAAAACACGTGAAATGCTCTCACCCGAGCTTTTAAATGCCAATGCTCTGGTTGGCTTTTGCATGTCAAAGTGTGTAGAATTGAGGGTGAGAAATAGCTCTTTCCATACTGCCAGAAGGTAAAGCAGTCCAGGAGGGACTGTAGATACCTGGATGCATTTACAGGCAAGTGACAAGAGCAGAGTCCCTGCTCACCAGTGACAGATTTCTCACTGTATAACACATGAGTGGAGTTTTGAGCAGTAACCAAGTCCTGAGGTGGAGTGTGAAACACTTGATATTTGGTTGTGTTGTGTAGCTGCTCAAGCATACACAGACTTGAGAAGATTTGCAGGTCCAAGAGGCAAAGGAATCCCTCCACAGGAGGCAGGGAGCTGCTCCACATCATTTCTTGGCATTTTGAGGTGACCTGCAGCTGGATTGCAGATAACCAGAACCCTGGGAGGTACCAGCAGGAGGGGCAGAGCAGTTCTGCCATATGTGAAAGTAGTTCCCCCTCAACTGGCAGGAACTTGTTTGTATGTGGTGCTTACTTATTCCCTCATACCAGTGACACAGTGTTAAGTTTACAATGATGCCTTACAGTGCTGTAAAACACAAACTTCAGCTTCTCACTTTAGATCGATTTATGTTCCAGGCATTTAGTACTTTATGGAAAGTACATCAGGAAATTGTGATTCATTATTCTACTGTTTGGTCTCCAGTTGATATCATATCTTATTTTTTAAGTTTATATATGGGGAAAAAAAGGAAGACAAGACTGAGATTGAGTTCTTCTGCAGCAAACAACCTGGAATTCTGCAACTGTCTTTTCAGCAAATTAAATATAACTAGTGCAATGGCAGGAGCATTCACTTCAAAAACAGGAGAAAGTTCAATGTTATGCAGTAAATCATCCTTTGCTTTTCAATAATTGGGATCATATGTCCAGAAGAACAAAAAAACCCCCCAAACCTTTACTGGTCTTCTCAAATTCATGAGGAAATTGTGCTATGCTTTTAAATGTAATAGGGAAAACATAAGATTTTTGGACCGTTTTGTTTCAGAAAAAGAGGAAAGACTTAATAAAACCTGAAGACCCACAAGTTTGGTGATATCCAACCAGCTTTACATCACTGAACTCCTTGATTAAACAAGACAGACAGAAGATCCAAAGAAAGCCTTTTCCTGTGTAGCATTTATATCTCTGCTCAATATTCACTCTTCAGGGAAGTCTACAAAACGTGATACGACGTTAACTGTCAAACAGGTATGAAACAAATGTGTAAAATCTTCTGGAAGTACACAGGCTAAAACTGAGTAATTGTGACACCTTCTAGTCTTCCCTAACTTTGTCCCTTCCCTGCTGTCCATCACATCTTTGGCTCAGGCAAGAAGTTACCCTGTGGTGGTTTCTCTAGCTGCTGTAGAAAAGGCTTGCTGAGATGCATGCCTGGGAATGTCAGATCTCTGGCTGCATTTATTTGCAAAGCAGCTAAGATCAATAAACAAAGTAGCCAGATTCTGAAGGATCCCTCTTGGACCCAGCAAGAATTTTCAGGCTGGATCCTGCAGCCCCATCCAGGGTCCACAAAAGAGAAATCCACTGAAAATCCAAACACAAGAATTCACAGCTAGTTTTCTTCTGGGGCAAGAAGTTGAATTCCTGCAAACTGAAGGTGATGGTAGCTGCTAAAGGTCTCATTTTGGCCAGAAATTTTGGGGGCATGAGAGACAGAGGAGCTGGGCAGGGAGTGCTCAGGGGGAGCTTGATTCCTTGTAGGAAGAGAGGGCATGGAGGAGGGTGATGGGGGATACAAAATGAAGAGTAAGCCCAGGACCCCCAGGGTGAGGAGGGGGAGAAGGGAGTGACCAAAACCAAAGATGTCTCGAGCTATAGAGGAAGAGGGCAGGGTTGCAGGGCTGGGGTCAGCACAATGAGCTCCAGCTCCCACAAGGGCAAAGGAGGAGTGGGATGTCACAGGACATCCCCGTCACTCAACACTTCTACTCAAAAGGAGTTGGGGGCAGTGGGGGCATCCATCCTTCCTTCCTTCCTTCCTTCCTTCCTTCCTTCCTTCCTTCCTTCCTTCCTTCCTTCCTTCCTTCCTTCCTCTCTTTCTCTCTTTCTTTCTCTCTTTCTCTCTTTCTCTCTTTCTCTCTTTCTCTCTTTCTCTCTTTCTTGGGAGGCCATGAGACCCATCTCTTCCCTTCTAAAAGTCAGAACCACAAGGTGCTTTGCTGGGCTCAATGCATGCTCTGGAACTCCTGGGACATGAATCCCCTCTTTGTCAGACCACATTTGCTAATAGAATGCCATGTGAGAGATGGGTGCCTGCACAGGGCAGCATCACATCTCTCATAACAGCTCTGTGAAACTCCTTGGGAGAAATGCATTAAAACATCCCTGGGGTACTGTCACAGAACCAATAGCACCCCCTCCTTCCTTTTCCCATCATCTACCCATCCACAAACCTTCCCTGATTTCAGAAAATAAGATAGATCCTCCTTATGGTTTCTGATTATGTTTTATAATTTAATCAGAAGTAATATCCTTCTCCTAATAGAATCTGTTATAACAGCCTTGCTCAAAAATATCAACCCCAGAAATGTTCTACAGAAATTTCTATAAAAATTCTGTAGCTTCTTCAACTAGTTTTTAAAGAAATCCTGAAGATCTCATGGAGTGGGCACTTCCAGAGAATTATGGAAAAGTAATCATGATCTTGTACTTGAAAGTCAAAAACCTCATAGATGCTCATGAAACCCTCTACAAATGGTGTAATTTCTGGGAATGCGGGCGGAAGCAGGCAGGATAGTCCTTATAGCAGGGTAGGGCCAGGAAATATATAACTTTGGAAATTTATCATTTAACTTAACACTTTTACAGAAACTGGTTCTGATCATGTTGGGATTCTTTTTAAATCCCATCTTAATACATTTGGAAATACTGATTTCCTTGAAGATTTGACCACATGTCCACTACACAGACAACATGTAAGTAAATTATAACCTACTTTCTCATCAACTCTGCTTCTACTTAGATTACTTCTTTCTCACCCATGCTGCACACAATAATTTTCAAAACAAAGTGAATAAACTAGCATAAGCATTTAAGTGCATTTCCACTGATTCCCATACTTAAATTAAACATGCAAATGCAAACATTAAAAGGAATGATTTATTCATGTTCTTAGGCAAAGCATACATATTAAATTAATGTATGTGTATCAAAGGAGACATTAAGTGCTGACTCTTGGAAAGCCTGTGTAAGAAACTGTACTACAGACTGCTCATTTAATATTTTTTATTGCTTAATATGAAACTTTGACTGACTGTATTGATTCTATCTTAAATATTTGTCAATATATTCTCATTTAGAGCAACCTCCTCATTTCCAAATATATATTTAATGAAGCATTATTACACTCTTAAATGTTTTAAGAGTATATGTCATGTTAACATCTACACAAGGGAACAACTTTGATGTAGCATGTCAGATGGGAAGTTATCAGCAATACAAAACAGCTATGTAGGATTGCATGTACAAAGCTTCATCAATACAGAAAAATATATTTTTAAGAATGACAGAGATTGGTTTTAATTTTCATCTTGTCTTTGAATTTTGTTTTTATTTGTAGCTCTGGTGAAAATTCCACGTACGTGCATTTTTAGATCGCTTTATGCCACAAGAGAAGACTGGGAGGGGGAATCATCTGGTGATGTTTTTGTGAAGTTACTTCTTTTGTCTGCCAAAGAGGTGAAAGCTTAAGTGATCTGCAGTTTAAGTCTCAGAGTTCCTAGCAAGAAAAGGTGAAAGCTTGTCAAGCTTACAAAACCAACAAATAGCTCAAGGACAGAGCTGGAAAGGACGGTTTTGGCACATTCAATTACTGGAAAGCTTTCACAGGAAGAAAATTGTCTTCAGTGGCTGAACTGCCTTTGTACATGGAGAATCAAAGTGCCAAGGTTAAGGCTGGAACAGACTCAAGTTATCTCACCCAGGTTAATAGGTAGGAAACGCAAAATGGAATAAGCGAAGAAGAAGGAAAAAACCAACATAGCTGAGATAGAAATCTGCAAAGCAAGAAGAAAACACAAAGTTATAGTCACAAGATGGGTGGCCAGGTAAGCAAAAGGCAGTGGAATAACTTCACTTGCAAGGAAACTGAGAGAGGTTGGGGTGCAAGAGCTGATTGCTTGGACACTGCGCAATGAGCCCATGCAGTGAAGTGCAGGAGCCAAATCTTTGGGTGCAGGACCTGAAACCATTTACAACATAGTGGGAAGTTCCTTCTGGCTGGAGTACAGCACTGAGAGCAAGGCAAAACTCAGGCAGGGAGGTAGGGGTGACAGAAAAGCACTGTACATTATTGATGTGGTAGTGTGTGGAGAAGGAAAAGCAGGATACAATAAAAGTAATCAAGGTCCATTGCCTCCTTGTAAAGCACTATAAATCTTCACTTTACTACAGCAGTAGCATAGATCCACTAAACCCTCTAGATAAAATGTGACTGTGGTTATGGGACAGTGGAATAGTATTAGACAATCAACAGAACCTATGAGAGACCTCCTGTTCCTGGAGATAGATCAGAGCAGAATGATATCAATAATAAATCTGAGGCTACAGGTGATGACAGAGTTCCATTCTTCCTGATTCTGGACTGCTGGCAGACATTTTAAAGAACATATTTATTGAGCTTTCAGGAGGTAGTGCTAATTCAAACACAGTCAGAATGTTACTGAAGAGGTGGCTGTAGAAAATAGCCCTGATCAAGCAGATCACAAAGCTTTCTGATTAAACTGAATGGAAAGATAAAAAACCCCTGTGCTTTTCTGCCTTCTTGTGCTTGGCTTTTTTTAATCTCAGAGGAGTGAAAGAACTTGGAGACTTGGCTGCAAACGAGATTCTTGAAGTCAAAGATATATAATTGCCTCTGCATTTTCGGGAAGGAGAAAAAACTCATTAAGAACGCCAGACCCAATTGGTGACAATCCAACTAGAAAGGGATAAGAGGAATATGCAAAGACCCCACAAGAAATGGAAAAAACAAGGGGCTGACTAACATGGAAAATTGAATCTTATAGGTCAGAAGGTGTGGGGAGAAAGTGAGACTGTCAAAAGCTGGGCTGTGTTGCACCTTGCAAAGGAAATTAAAAACACATTGTAAAGTGTTCTTTAGTCATATAAACAAATAGAGAGCAAAAAGAGGAATTTGAGGCTGTTATGCAGTAAAGATTGGGGGTTGGGGTAAAAGATAACCTTAGCATGGGCCAAAAATGAAATGAAAACTTTGCTTCAGTTTTTAGTCAGCACAGTGACACGCCAAGATGGTGTGACTCAGGTGAATGAGAGAGCATCTGGAGCAGAAAAAAATCTAGGGGCTTAATATTTTCTGACAAAGACAGCAGTCCCATCTCTATCCAAAACCATGAAAGAACCAACACAGGAACCTGCCCAAACTAGTAAATTGATATGTTATCTCTGGAACAGATGTTGGGAGAAAAACAAAACTATCTCCTGTATTTTAGAAAGCATGAAAATTTTGATCTAGCTAAACACCGTTAGTTTGATTTCAACAGTTGGCAGAGATAAACAAAAGAGTATAGTTTAGCACAGCTTAATCCAAGGTAGGTCTCTAACCTACTCTCTCTCTGATAAGCTTAATCAATTCTTAGCAGAGAAAATCCCCAATGTTTTTCTCATCTTAAGCAAAGTATTTCATACAATGTCGCCTTAGAAACAACTAAATAAGGAACATATCAAAGGCAGGTGAAGAACTGGCTAATAAGGAAATAGGAGCTAAATAAACTATTGGGGTAGAAGACAACTATTTTTTATTAGTGAGCTCAACAAAAAACATGACAATGCTAATGACCGTTGTCATTGACAAAGACAGAAGAATCAAAATACAGCTCAGAAAAACCTGAAGGACTTTCAGGATTACAAGAATAAGTAAATGATGGACTTTCAAGGACAGAGCCATGCACTAAAAAAATTTTTGTGGTTTTGCTGCAAGCTTGGAATTAATCTCTTGGTGGGCTGGATTAGCTGACCACTGGTGCCTTTAAGCCAGGTAACTATGGTGAAGAAAAAATGTAAACTTGGTGTTTGCAACGTTAGATTTCCTTAACAGTCAGTGAAAAGAAATGAGACTCTGAGGCTTCCTATTATAAAATGAGATGAATGACCTGTATATGGAACTTACCTTAAACTTAGACTACAAAGTTTGAATGTCTGAAGTTAGATTAGATGAACATCCCTGAGAAATATTTGGCATGAAAGACCTGCTTCATGCGGTATTTCATCCTGTGTGGTGGTGTTAACTTTTTCTTGAAGCAGTTCATGGGAGGTAGGCAAGGCTGTAAAAGTCAGGCACCTCAAGTTTCAATTATTTCTGAAAGGATCAAGTGTCTCAACCCTGTCTTTGAAACACTTCTGCTGTCTGCCTTTTGAAACCAGTGGTGGTGGTGAGCTCAGCCCCAACAAAGCGCTGCTGTGGGTGGGGGCCCTCCTACAGTAACGCTCCCTGGCTAAGTGTGACTGCATGGATTCGTGCCAGGAACAGCAGCCGAACGCTCGGCAAACACGGGGAGCTACATCACCAAGGTTTGGGGTCATATTTTCATGCCGTTCGTGACCCCTGTTGATGGCTGCATTGCAAAAATGAAGGCGCTGGACTTAGCTGAAGTCCAAGGAGGTGGGTCGGACGCAAGGTACAAATGCTCTCAGTTTATTTCGTATCCTCTTTTCCTAGAGAAAACCAAGGCAAAGAGGATACAAAATGGAGGTGCTGCCAGCCTTCCTTATCCCCACGCAATGGGGCCCAATGGTGTTGGGAGGTCAGTTCGGGTTGCAGGAAAAACTGGGGTACATCACCCTCCTCTGCCATCAGCAAAGATTCTGGAACTACCAGAGGAAAGGTCTGGGCACTACTGCAAAACAAAAAAATTAGTTTCCAGGAGTAGGTTTATGGATGAGGACGAAACCGCCATAACTCTCCAGTGGAAAGCAATCATTTGGGACTGCAAGTGAGCCAGAGCTCTAGACTGAGAAGATGGAAAAACTGTTTGGCATACACCACAGACACTTGGGAATAAAGTCATCCTGGACCAAATTCCCCTGGCACGGTGAAAATCCCTCCTAAAAATTGCTTTGAGGGGAGTTTGGATTTCCACTGCGGTCATACGGCTGCTCTCAGAGCACCTGCCCTCATGATTAGGTGCTAAATTCTGCCTTGCGATTTCTCATCAGGCCAACTAAGACCAACAGGGGCAATTAAATGCTGGAGGAAAAGATAAGGATCACTAATCAACTTGCAAATCGTCTAATCAAACTACGCTGTTCACATCCCACTGTTCCAGTGGATTTATAACTATAATTATCCTATTTAATTTTTTCCCAATCAATTTTACATGAGTATTTATTTTTGTGCGCTAAACATATTGTCCTCCATAGACTCAAGGAGTTTTTTATAGTCATGCTTCTTAAACAGCCACCTTGCGTGGCAACTCTTAACCTTGATACACATAGAGACAAAAAACATTTCTAGGGTATGGCTCCCTTCTAACCTGAAGCATTTTTTGGTGTATGTATATATATGTCTTGCTTACATATATATTCTCTTTTCATAAGGGATTTTGTGAAAAATCTGAATATTAGTAGATAATTTAGTGCACTATAAAAGATGACAGATTAAAAGACATGTTATAAAAGATTGCATGAATTTTTTTGCATTATTTGATTTTCAGAACAACCAAAATCCTCACATCTTCAGTGGTTTAGTTAGACCCTGTGCAGGCCTTTCCTTTTCACATCAGCTAAAACATTACATATTGCAAGAACAGCGTTAAGAAGGAGACTATTTGCATATACTTAGGTTACTTAATATTTTACATTTTAAAGGTTTTTAAGGGAAATTTGGAAGAGCTCTTTCTTTTTCACGTGCAACATCTCCAACAGCATTGCAGCAGTTAACGTGAGGTCTCTCTTAGATCTCTGAAAAATCTCTTTTGACCTAAGCATGTTGAAAAAAATCAAGGACCCTTTCCTTTTTTTGTATTCCTGAGGGCAAAGCCCCTTCACATCTCAGGAGATGCCATTTCAGGTGGATCCTATCAGGTGGAATAGTTAAAAATGGAGCCCCTTCCTGATCACTTCCACTCCCCAGCTGTGAGAGCGTATTGACTATGCAGCAAAAGTGAGGCAGGTATAGGTTTGGGCGTATATGTCTGCTAACTGGCTTTAGTAGCAGCGTGGTTTAATGACTTTTGAAAGGATCTTGCAGATTATGTGAGCTGTTGAACCCTAGCATGAGTTTTCTTAGGTAAGCACTGAAATTCTTGGCAAGAAATTAAGAAGATTCACAGTCAAAAGTGGGATGGAAGCCACTGAGTTTGTGAATTATCCTTGTAGGGAAATGTAGTCCTGTCCATTGTACTGAGCCAATGTGCTAAGGACAGAATTAGGATCAAAATTATTTCTATACTTACAGCTTGTCCAAAATAATATTAATGACAGAACACTTATCAGGCTTGCAGTGTGTGTAAAGACATGGAAAATTTTAGTTGTTCCAAGCATATAGCTTTGGACCAAAGAAAGAAAACTATTTTCCACAGCTATAAATGAGTCTTCACCTTTATGGTGCACTATTCAACCTGCTCTGACAATTCTCCCCATGAAAACCCTTGTATTGACCTAACAGCTTAAATACCCAGCTAAGGCTCTCTTCATTGCAGTAAGAAGCAAAGCAGAGGTCATCACAGCAAATATCTGACACTCAGGAAATTACAGAGCTTTAGTAAAAAGAAAATAAATCCCACCTTTTAAATCAAGAAGCTTTTGTGACTATTCATGTTTTCCATATGTGATGATACTGTACGCTGAGCCAAAAACATCTTTAGACCCCAGTTTTAAAGCTGAAGAGGTAGCTGTAACACATCAAGCACAGCTCCATGTTACTACTGGAATAAAAGCCTCACCAAGCTGCCAAAAATAAAAATAAAATGAACCCCGACTCTAAAATGTATTTCTGTATTCCAAACGGTAGTGAGAGATGACAAATAGCTGGCAAAGGCAGCAATTCATTCAATCAATAGATAAACTACACAAATTCCAGAAGAAGCCTGGAGAATGCCATTACTGAAAAATAAAGCACAGTCACTGAGGCAGCTCTTGCAGTCAATCACACCACGTTTAAGGCAATTCTGCTCCTCCGGGGTTCAGGGAAAGTTGACGAGAAATAAAAAAATACGTGGAAGACATACAAAACAGCAGCCTCTGCAAGCTAGATTT
This sequence comes from Falcunculus frontatus, assembly GCA_013398115.1. NCBI lineage: Eukaryota > Metazoa > Chordata > Aves > Passeriformes > Falcunculus > Falcunculus frontatus. Next base: position 699,449 of record VZRV01007194.1, on the reverse strand, counting down.
TAGGGCTTGACTGGGGGTTAATCCAGATCAGTGCTTATGGAACAGAGTTTTATGGCTGGGCTCTTCTGCTGCAGCTTTAGAAGCAGTAAATTCAGAAATACAAAATAAATGTGGAGACCATGTAGCCCATAGCTCCCTGTCTGACCCGTGGCCAGCAGAGTTGCCTGCTCCATGGGATTTACCATGTCTGGATTCAGCTGTCAGAAGAGGCTGAATATATATGGGAGATAGGAGCAGGGCAACCTCCCCCAGGGACTCTGGGAACCCCCAAGGCTGGCTGCCAGAGTGCTGGGCACACTTGTACTGGCAGCTAAATCACACCAAGCTCCCAGATGGATAATGGGATTATTAAATCTGCTCAAACAGTAACAGTATGTAGTCCTGGACAGCTTTAAAAGAAATATTTGTTTCTCTCTCTGAGCTCTGCTTAGAAAGGAGTCTTCCAAACCTACCTAGTTTGGCAAAGGTTTTTTCCCTAGGAGAATGATAATGGTCCTTCCTTGATGTTTGCCTCAAGAAAACTGTGTGTAAACTGGAAACCATCGAAAATCCTAACACTTCCAAACTCACAAAACAAATTGATGTAATAATAAGAAGCGGAAATCTCAGACCAATAAAAACACTGAGAAGCCAAATATATTAAAGAAATGGCTGTTTCAAGTCCAGCATTGAAACAGGAGATACATGCCTACAGTATTTAAAATGTGTGACAAATTAAGTTACTGTCAGCCAACGTAGTACAATCCAGATAAATCAATGATGTGTTTAATGGGACAGTGGCATAAAAGAAATATTGGAATTCAACTAAAGAAAAAACCTCAAAATGCAGTAGAGGATTACATTTTCATTGATACTTCATTCATCAATGATTGGGATAGCTACCTGCACCCCAGTAGGCCCCTGAGCTATTTATATACCAGAAAGCTGAAACAAGTGAACCCTTAGACACACATAATTTGAAACCCTTATTTCTACAGAAAGGTCTTTGTTAAGGACAAGCTACAAGATTTTCCAGAATGGGGATATAAAGCTGCACATACACCTCAAAACAATTTTAAAATTTTGGTCAAGTGCAGGTAGCCAATTATCTAAGTACAACGAGATAAACAGAGTGTTCTGAAGACAGTGGCACTGCATCAGTTAGGAATTCAGCCCAATTTTATTATTTGGAAATATGGCAAATAATTTATTATTGTAACCATTTGCTTAGGGGCTCAATTAATAAATACTTATGCAGCTGCTTCTGCTATATGTGGTTTATCAGTAGTAGAATGTCAGTGGGTACGAATGATGTAATTTAAAACCAATATATATTCAATGGTCTGTTCAAGGATAAATTAACCTGTATAATGCAATATATGTTATAAATGTGATTCTGTGATTTTTTTACTGGGAGGCATCTAGATATATACATTTATTGGAAATGGAAGAATTTGTTTATTTGATGGTTTAACTGCCTCAGATTAAAAAGCAGAATTATTAAGAAAAGGCTTTGAAGAGCACATTAGTACTTTGTGATCTATTAGGTGCACAATTTGAGGTGGAAAAAGTATATTTTCAAAACCAATATGCCATAAGCATCTTTATCTGCATTGCTTGGAAGTAACATGATGTGATTTTATATCGAAGAGTGTTCTGGGAGACCTCAACCTGCATCTCTCTTGCCAGGTGCAGCTTCCATCCCCAGAAGAAGTTCACTCTTCACTCTTGGGGTGTTATAGCCCCCACAATGTCCTGGGATCTCTCTGAGGAGGTGACTCTCTAGCAGACAGAAGGACATTGCCTTTGCCATTCCCATTGGCTAAGATGCTGGAAAGGACTTTGGAAAGACCTGGAAAGGAACTGGATCCTGTTCCAGGCAGTCTGGTTTGCTTGCCATCTTTACTACCTGAACCAACCAAAGGAAGCTGTGAAGGGAAGGAATGAAGCTCTCCTCCTGATTTAAATCTTGCATATCTTCTCCAAATGCTGCTTCTGCCCACCACCCTATATTCCCCTGCTGAATGCTGGAATCTTACCTTAATGAGACAGCATGATTTTTTACCTAATTCATTGTCTCACCATAACACAAAGGTGCTTGTCTACAGACTGGATCCACATGAGATAACACAGCTCCAACCAGCAGTGAATGTAGGAGCTCTTGCATGCACATGGCTCAGTCACTCTTATCAGTATTTCAGCAGAATGTGTGTTTCTTCACAGTGTGAAAATGCCGAAGTCAAAGGTTCCACCATTGCTACTACTCCTGGGGCTGCACCTTTTTTCTCAGCATGGAGAGAATAATTTATGCATCTTATATTGCTTGTAGTGAAATGAGAAGCAGGTGCCCACATACAGACACTTCCTCACTGCTTCTTATTCTCTGAATTATTTTTTATTTTTGTTACTTTTTATAAGGGAAGTCCTCTGATCTCTATTAAGCTTTTGCTTCAAGAGTGTTATTACCAGACCTCCATAGCTGTCATTTATTAAGAACACAGAAAACACTGGTTGTATTTAGAGCTCTAATGGCCACCAGCCAGCCTTGCAGCTTCACTCCAGGGCTGGGCACCGCTGCACAACTTCTGCAAACCAGGGCTACATTTGAAAGCTTGAAAACTCCTTTGCACTGTTTGTATTTGTTTCACCATATTTATTGTTTCTAACTTGGCAACCAAGCATGTAAATGTGTAGAAGTATTGACTTTATTGGCAGGCAATCCATGTTAAACAAGGCAACATAATGATACCAGCCTCTCTGCAATGCAGCAGCCAAACCAAACTTCTGTTACAGCACAGAGAGCTTCCTAGCTGTTTTTTTCTTGAGAAACACTGAAAAGTGCTTTAAAAGCGTACAGTGTGTATACATACTGATGCTTTAGAAACTGTAATATGAGAAGAAAAACTATCAGTGTAGGGGATTGGAAAGGGGAACAGAGTTTCATTGGGACAGGTTTGACAGCAGCTACGGCAGCAAGGGAAGCTGCATCAGCAATATCCCATGCTGTAGCAAAACTCCACAGAACCTTGCTCTCATCTAGCCAGCACTAAGGGTGCTTAGAAAAGGAAATGGGAACTGATGTGAAAATCTTTTCCACTTTTTCAGACAGGGAACTGCCAACTGTGGTATTTTTCAAACTGCCAAAGGCCCTACAGTATACACATGAATGCATGCAATTATGGAAGTATGGGTACAGTGCTTCAGTGGCTTCTATCACTTTGGGAGCAAGGCATGTTTGTTTATCACACTGCTCACTTCAGGCATGTAACCCAAATATGCTCCAAATGATTGAAATTAGGAGCTTGACTTTATTATAGATGATCCTAATAAGCTGAAATTAGAGGACAGGAATGTACTTCCTGAGTGTGGGTGCTATTGCCAGTACCAAGAGCCTACACTGCAGAAGGCCAAGTACAAGTGAATTTGGATAGAGCTATATCATAGAATAACAGAATGCCCTGAGCTGGGACTCCCAAGGGTCATTGAAGTCCAACTCCTGATCCTGCAAAGGACAAACCCAAGGGTCACACCACGTGTCCAAGAGCATTGTCCAAACAGTTCTTGAACTCCATCAGGCTTGGTGTTGTGACCACTTCCTTGGGAAGCCTGTTTCAGTGCCCAACCACCCTCTAGGCAAAGAATCTTTTCCTAATATTTGACCTAAGCCTCCCTTGACACAACTTCTTGCTGTTAATCATGAGAGATCATAAATGCACCTGATTTCTCAACACAGCTGGACAGATGATTTCCTGCCTCAGCAGCCTCCGTGCCAGAGCACCCACCAGGTCTTCCCCAGCACTGGGATACTGGTGGCTGTCACCATTGCTTCTCAGCCACTTATGGATTTTCCATTCAGCAATACCTGAGATTTGACAAGAGTAAAATGGAAACTTTGCAAATGGTTCCCAGCTGTTCCCAAAGGGTCCTATAGTGAAAATCCTCAGAGTTAAGATATTGCCTCCTTCAGGTGCTTCAATTTGTGTGTTTGGGGTTAAAAGGCTACTGATAAGACTGACTATGAGACAAAAGGAGTGAACACTCCTGAGGAGGGCAGGGAAGGTGAACAGCAAAGAGGACACAGTTTGTTATATACATTCTGTAAACAACAGTTTCCTGCCCAATCGCTGTGAACTGACCACAGCAACCACATCTCCAATGAACTTCATGCTCTCCTGATGATAAGCATCCCAGACAGAAAGAACGTGACATACCCTGAGGTTCAGTGACAATCAAATCGTGATTTGTAAATAGACAGTTTCAAAAAGAAGTAGCAAACATGAATTTTTCTGTATCTTTCTGTCTCAGAAAAAGACTGAGAAACATGTTCTCTTTTCTGGTTCTAGTGGGAATGTTCTTCATGATATTATTCTGAGCTAGGCCCAGAGAACATTCAATTTGTGTGTAAACCCATCATCAAGGCCTGCTTCTTAATACAAGACATTGCCAGAACATGACGTTTGAGTGGAGAGCTGTGACAATTGCAGCTATATATTAAATATTGAGAGATATAAATAGTCAATTTTGCTTCTCCTCAGTCTCCTCACGTGTTACTTTACCTTCCTTAATGATGAAGTCTTTGGAGTCAGGAGTGCATAGCAGCATTTGTGTGGAAAGCTCCTGGCAAACCCAGGGAGAAGCAATGTCATGGCTCTGCCAGCCCAGCACACGCCAGCAGCAGCTCCCCAGACACTGGGGAGTGCTCTGCAGCAGCTGGTCAGCACCTGTGTGGGACACCCAGACCATTGACATCAGGGGGTGCTATAAAGACCTGGATCACATTTTGCACCTTGGTTTTTTTCATAGCTAGAATGTGTATAAATTTTAGCTGTTCTTTCTCTTGGTGCTTACACCCTATCCAAGGACTGATGAAGACATAAGGATGGAGAGTTCAGACATGAGTGCAGGTCTCTGATCTATTTGCCAGGTCAGAAACTCTCTGCTACCCGGCAGAGAGCACTTTTTCCTTCACAAGGATAATTCTGGGCTAGACTGTTTTATTTCCGTGTGCTACAGAGCTACTCCACCACGTATGTTCTCCTGTGTGGGTGGAGATAATCTCTGTGCCTTTGCCAGCACATTCTTAACTCTTTTGAAGCTAAGGGTCACATATGAGTACTTTCTGTCATTGTCAGCCATTGCTTCAAAGTTGTTTCAGACTTGCTTTGTGAATGGATTATTTTAACATACTTTACTATACAATTTTGTTGAAAGGACCTTCCTGCAAGTTTAGAAATAACAAAGCAAACTAGTAAACCATGTGCTGTTTTTTCTCATGGGTTTGAGAATGAGTAAGGGTGGAAAGTGGGCAGATTTTCACTTCAGATGTTATTTCTGCACCAGTTTCATGTATTCACCTTGCATATGCAGATATTTTGTTTGCCAGGCAAAAGGTTGCACTGGGGTGCAGTAGAGAATAAAATACAGACAATTTCTCACGACCTTAGCAAAGTTTGAGATATCTCAAAGACCGTTACCCTGAAATTTCAAAGCTCATGTGCGAGGCCCTAAGTATCAGGCAACTATCTCAAACTTCTTTGGAGAAGATGATGTGGATTTTGATCCATCTCTTGGTGTTTCCAAGACCTTCTTGTCCTTGGGTGTAGATAGGGGAGAACTGTGGTAGCCCCACATCTGGAATGTAGTTGCTGATACAGAAGTTCTCATCCTATGCTTGTTTCCCTTTTCCATTCCCCTTCCTTTTCCTTATACCAGCCCTGGTCCGGACACCCATCCAGCCCCAGATGTACTCCTCTGCCTGATCAGGGAGACCACAAAACTCCAGAGATGAGGGAAAAGAACACAGACTCCCTTATTCCACCCTCCCAGGTCTGTGTCTGCACAGAAAGACAAGAAGGAAGACTGACGAAGGCAACCCAAAACAGATGGGCTCTTCCTACTGAGTTCCTATACCTGGGAGGTTAACCAAGGACTGACAGCAAGTGCAGCCTCCAGAATCCAGGCCAGCAGCATCACACAGGATGAGCCATTGCCTAATACTGTATGTTTTCACAGGAAAGTGAAAAAGATTGAAATGTGTATGAGCTATGGAAAAACATTTTGACAGCTTGACATGTTTACAACTTTTAGCCAGACAACTATTTCATTGTGGATTTTAAAAAACAGTATTTCACACAGAGGATTTTCTCACCTTTTTTCTCCCTATTTCCATTGTCCAGCAGAAGAAAATTTACGAAAAGGAGAAAAACATTTCCCTGTCACCATCCCCCAATTTATTTTTTCAAACCTTTCTGTATCTACTTCTGCCCTCTCTCTCCTTTCCTCATTTTCCTGCCTCTCAAGACAGAAATGCTGATCAGATGGGGTTTCCGTTCCAGACTGAGCCTTGCAGGACTTCTCCCATTTCAGAGATCAGCTCTAGTCCCAGCTAAATGCTATGAGCTGCAGGGAAAAAAAACCAACCAGCTAACAAATGTTGGCGAGACCACAAAATACAGCTTGTGTCTGTAGGAGGAATATATTCTCATGCTGGGGAAATACTGAATTTTCACAACATTGAAGCAGATAATCTGGAGGAGGATGGAATTTTTTTCCCTAGCACTCCCTTATACAAATAAACGATGCTGAGAAAACAAACTTGTTTAGGTGAGAGAGGGTTGAATTAAACAGCGGTACCCATTTGTGGTCACCTAAAGCTGCTTCTATGCAGATTGCTTATCTGTGTTTACTGCTCTAAATTGCCTAAATGGTGTGAGCAATTCTGGGGATGGGTGGATGTTGTTTATGCAGTTGTTTAGGTTTGTTTGCCCTTGTCTTATGGACAGGGATAGATGAAACTAAGATTCCTGGTCTGACTTTGAGATCTCCTTTTTCTTCCTTTCTGATGATTGTGAAGGATATTTAGAGTACATTAGAATTTTAAAATTAGTAAATTATCCCTTCCCTATCTCGTGTATACTCTTGAATCAGTGCGTAGCGCCTTATGTGCGTGGCTAAGGAGTAGAAATGGAATAAAGATGGTGAAGGCACCAGTAATTTGGGCACGTGGCCTTTTTACCACACACTATATACATATAATAAAGCAAGCATCTATTTCGCTACCATTGAAAAAAAATCCCTCAGTAAAATCAAGACCCAAATCCCTACTCCATGAGGCCACATGATTTCACACGCTACCTTCAGACTGTGAGCGGACCACTAAGCAAAGGTGATTTTATTACACAGGAATGTGCTGGATTTCCCTCTGGGCGAGGGTGGGATTCCCAGAGCACTCCATATGTTGGGGATTTGCATCCCACCTTCCTGTTTTCAAAGTGTCTTCTGAGTAGAGCTCATTTAAAGAGGTGCTCTAGGTAGGCAGCAGGGATGGTAAAAGAGAAATGCTATTTCTTCAAAGCTCTGTAGCCAAAGTAAAATGTTTTCTGTGTGTGGATTGAACCAAGAAGGGAAGGCTGTAAGGAAAAGTATTACTTAAAAGTGCTTCATCTGCCAGGAACAGAAAAGGAGGTATAAATAAATAAATAAATAATTAAATAAACAAACAAATAGCAAAGACATGGCAGGAGCGAAATCCCTGATGCAATAGTAAGCTATCGCTCCAGAATAACATGCTCCAGGATTATGTGTTGATCTGACTAAGACAACTCGTGGTGTGCAGATCTACAGATCCATCTGCAAGTGGTGACAGTGATACTTCTGTTTCCCAAGGGTGAGCTAAGGCAAAATACAATCTTCTGTGATAATTGCTGCAGTATGCTTTCATACACCTAGCCTGGGTCAGCGTCCAAGAGGACATGATCAAAAATTCACTGAAATGGGTGAGAAAATTTCCACTGTCTTTTAACAAGTTTTGGGTGGGATCTTGAAGCTTCTATTTTAATGAAGAGACAAACAACTTTATGATTAGGAACAGAAAAACAACCAATGCAGGAACACAATCAGTCTTTTAATGGCATTAAAAGGCCACCAGATGGACAACTTTCAATTATAATTAAATTACTGTCCTCAAGTAGAAACTACACTGTTTAAAAACTATTAAGTTTTAAGATGAAACATAAAAAGCTGAAAATAGCATGACTCATCCCTAGCTTTCTTCTTCTCATCCTCATTGCACAAAAGCTCTTAAAATTCAGCTTCAGCACTTTTCTCCTAATTATAATGCACGATCCCTTTGTCACTGTGAAATGCACCCTCTTAAGCTAAAAATTTTCTAGAACTATACTGATAAAACAGGGCTGAAACACAAATTGCTGTACTCTAATAGGTCCTCACAGTTTCAGGTGCATCCTGACTTTCTGCACTTTTGATGTACCCATCATATAATTAATAACTAAAACAAATATGTGCAGAAATAGGTTTTGATTAGAAATTAGGAAGAAATTCTTTCCTGTGAGGTTGTCGAGACACTGCAACAGGTTGTCCAGAGAAGCTGTGGATGCCCCATCCCTAGAAGTGTTCAAGGCTGGGTTGGATGGGGCTGTGAGCAACCTGACCTAGTGAAAGGTGTCCCTGCCCATAGCAGGGGATGCTGGAACTGGATGACCTTTAAGGTCTCTTCCAACTCAAACCACTCTGTGCTTCTATAATGATTTGATGATTCATCACTGCAGAAGCAAAGCTTTCCTCTGTGACCTTTCTGTGTACCTACAGAAATAAGTTCTTTTAAATATATTATGTAGTGGTGAGACAAAAAAAGAACTGCACAGCTCTGTCCTGTTGTCATTAAGGTCTATTTAGTAACACCACCACCACAAATACCCCAATGCACAGGTGAGCTCAAAGCAGCACTGAGCCTTGGTGAGACACAATATGTTCTAGGTCCCATAGCATGCTGTAACTTACAGGCTTAATCAAGTTTTGAATAGGGATGGTGACCTTTTCTTTCTTCAGAAAGAAAGGGACAGAAAAATAGATGGTGAGAAATAGAGGGCAAAAGCCATTGGGGAAATGAGATTGTAAATCAAAGCAGAGCTATGCCTCAACTTTACTATATTTTCATTTTTATTAATAGCGCCCACTACTATGTTTTATAGCCTACCCTTCGAAAAATAGTTCATGAATTGCAGGGGGTTCTATAAATTTAATTGCAATTTTTAAAAATGTTTTAGTTAGAACAGAAAATTTATCTTTCTAAACTCTGCTCTTAAACTCCGCGATCCTGCATATGTATTTACAATAAAAACTATCATAAAAGCTGTGTATTCTGGGTGGGGAATAGAAATTGAGAAACAATATTCTATTTTTATTTTAAGGGTATATTAAATACTATTCTTGGTTTAATTTTCTTCACAGAAAATTCACTTTGCCAGGACCATGTCCAGTTTAGAACAGCATTTATCAAACTTCCTTTGTAACCTTGAACATGCATGTCGGTTTTGAAGAGTACAGCACTCTGGCTGGGGTGATCCTACTGGTTCTTCTGGATTCTCCTGAATGCTCTTATGTTCCCTTCTTGACAGAGACAACTTGAAAAGTGCAGACTTGAGACCAAAGCTTGGGAACATTCTCAAAATAGGGGATTGCATCCTACTTATTTCTATTTCTTCTAGGTTTGGCTCTCCTTCACCTCTACTTATTATAATGTGGAATCATCTATCACGGGCTTTTTGGAGCAAACATTGAAAACCTGCTCCCAGTGCTTTATGCATCCATGTACCACGGCCTCTCGGAAGCATGATGGAATGAAGTATGACAGGAAAAGGTGCAGAGTTTTTTTGAGATTTCCATATTTTTGAAACCAGAAGTTGTTGACTCCTTGCCATAGCCTTGTGGTGTCTCGTTATGAATTCTCTCCTACTACCACATGTCATCTTATATGCGGTTACATTTAAATTGCTGGGGGAAAAATGAATCCAGTCTGAAGCAACCATTATTGATACTCATAGATATCTCCTGTTGTTTACCAAAACAACATTTGAACAAAGAGGAAAACTGAACTCTATTAAGCATAAAGGATATGCTGGGTTTGTCTGTTAAGACTTGGTCTAAAAAGAATGACTTCTCAGATTGCTTTCACATTCTACTTGCTTTGTACCACACTTTGGGATATTAATGACTGGCTAACACAGATTTTGAAAGTGGTATCTCTTCTGAAATTTAACTTAACTTTGAGCTCTGCTAGTGTGTAACTAATTCTTAAAAGCTTCTGGAACTTAAAATTCACTCAGCAGAAGGTGGGTAAAAGCACATAGGATTGCACTGGACTCAGTTATATCATGATTCAATAACCAGACTGATTATCAGTGGACTACCAACCATTTACCTCAGCACTGGCTTCTCTAGCACCTGGAGAATGACTTGAGCACCACAGTCCTTTTTTTTGTTTGGTTGGTTGGTTGGTTTGGTTTGGTTTGAGTTTCTTCAGATATTTAAGCTCTACTACTTAGAGAGACTTTTTAATATTTTTCCTTATATAAAATACATTTTTAAGGTATCATCTAATGTGCTGAGGATAAAGTCACTGCTGCATAAAGGTCTTGGAAAAGACCAAGAAGATTTGAAAAAAAGCAAATACCTTTTTGTTTGGCAAGATCGTGTGCTGGTATCCACATATTGGTACTGACAAGCAGCTCAGACTCTGTCACGAGAAATGAGGGGAGAGAAATGGTAAATGAAACTTTTCACAGTCCCTGCTGCAATCTCAGAGACCGAAAAGTAAAGACTACTTCTGTGAAGAAACAAGTCTCACATAAGTGATCCCATTTTTGCCGTTTCTCTGGTTATGGAGTATTTGAGCTCTGGCAATCCTAATTCTCTAGGTTAATAAATGACTACAGAAGAAAATAAGCCTGTGACAGAAATCTACACATAATGATTCCAAAACTTACCAGCATTTTTGAGGACTTAATTAATTACATGGTGAAAAATGCCCTGTGAGCAACTCGCCACGCACACCAAGGCTGCGTAGGTCATAATGAGCATGTTACTTTGCTTCCCTGATTCTGCTGCTTTCTGCATTTTTCTGACAGTTTTACATTCCTGCCTGCCACTGCCCACAAATACTTTTCTTTGCTACCCAGTCTTAGTCAGCAGAGGAGCTGTGTGATGGGCTGTGCAGTGAATATGCACAGACATGTGCATGGTGTGTGTTTCCCAGACTGACAATCTCCAGGATCACACTGGATCTGAATTTCTAGCAGTGAGTAGCTGTTCCCAACAGTATTATTTGGAACCCCTTTGTGAATCCCAGCTCCACAAGGTGGCTCTCAACCCCTTTAAAAATACCACTGCTTTTGTGGATTAAACATATCTGAGAATAATCTTGAGAACAATCATCATGGCTCTATGGATGCACAGTGCTACAGTGGAACCCAAGAACCCCTTTAGTATGTGGCATATTTTTCCTTCGGTAAAGCTGAAAAATAGACAAAGTATGACACTATTCAAGTATTACAATTTGAAGGAAGGTTTCATGTCAACTGCTCAATAAAATCCGAAAAACAAGAAAACAAAGGCATTGTACATGCCTGTGTGAAATGGGACATTCAAATGCTCACTGCCCGCTCTGTTCCTTTGTGGCTTCTCTTCTAGAAGTGTCCTTACCCTACTCCATACCTCTGTAGGATCAGGCTAACATAGTCACCAGGTACTGAGGGGTGCAGTCTCTGATAGTATGGACAGCAGGATGGCAGCGTGGTGCTCCTCAGGAAAGAGATCGTCTTTCAAGGCCAGAACACACAATGAGGTATTTACTTGACTCCAGCCATACCTCCAGCATCTCCAAGCAGACCTCCCAAATCACTTTGTGGCTGGCCATGAGCTAGCACATGGCCTCCCAAAGAGTTTTACCTCCTAGAACACCTCATCTGAATGCAAGGTCATGCCTCGAAGTCTGTGTCTCCAGCCCCCCTGGCTGGGTGACCGTACAGCTGATTACCAGCCCTCTGCAGCACAGAGAGCCACAGGTGAAACTGGGGCGGGACTGTGGCACCGCAGTGTGAGATGGGCTGGGCTGCAGCACATGTGCAAAGCAAAGGCTGATGGTGTGAACCCCAAACTTAGTGTATAAGACTGGATCAGTTTGCCCCCCCTCCTGGGTACAATATTGCTGGTTTTGGTAGCCAAAAATTCAAATTCCTGTTGCTTACATCCTAGGAAAATGTTAAGAAAATCTGAGTAAACTTTGGGAAAAAAGATTATTTGCTCTCTGTTGATTTGTATGTTTGAGGTCATACTTTCAGGTTTTCCACAACAGGGATAGAAATTTATTTAACTTATAAAATTCGAGAGCTGAAGTGCATAACAAACACTATCGCAAGGCAATGCTGGGTGTGTCTGAGCTGTAATGTTAAATTCATTCTTCTTGTCGCTTCCTTCAAAGCTCTGCCGAGCTCAGCCCCTCCCCGGCTGTCCTTCCCTGCCGAGCTTGCTGTAACCCCTACGCCTTGCTGCTGTTCCCACCTTTGTACTTGCACAACTTGCTGCACCTTTGCCTCCACCATACCTCTGCTGGCCCAGCTTCTCCCCCCGACCCTTTCTACAGTGTGGTCTCTAAAGCTCACTTAGAGTGAAGCCATCTGCTTCTTGTTCTCCTAATTTCTCTTTTGTTTTCTGTCTGCCTTTAAACATGCATTTTCCATGGAGAGAAGGTGCAGAGATGAAATCTTGGGTGCTAATAACCATGTGTGTTTTCTATAAATGTGAATCTGGTAGAGCTGCCCTGTGCTCATGTGCACAATCTTCGGAGCAGCTGAGATTGCTGTTCTGCTCTAACTCTTTGTTGTAGCTGTCTGACAATGGATAAAGACTCTGGGGAGAATCTCTGCTACAGAAGTTTGTATCCTGGAGCCAGCACAATCTCATGAGCAATAACCCAAAGGATAGGCCAAGGGACACGTCTTTCAGTCCAATATGTATTTTTTACATTTTCACACACAGAAAGTCTGCAGTCAAGAGCCAGAAATGTGATATCACCAATGGAACTCAGTTCATTAAAAATTCAAATCAATGGAAACAACAGGACATATTATTTATCTAAGCCTTGAATCAATCTGACTACTATGCATAATGATCTTAATTAGAAAAGTAAGCCAAAGCAGGAAGACAGTCTGTCTCCTGGCCTTGAAATTATCATACCCCTATCAGTATGCTTGGGTAACTTGTAATTAGGGACAAAGGTTACACATAATTTTATATGCTGAAAAACCGGTTTTATACATGTCATTTCAAAAAATATTTAAGAAATAGATATAAGACTTGCTAACCCTATTATACTTTGGTTTTTTCCTACCAGATTAATAGTCTGTACTAATTAGTTGATGGTCTTCAGAAATACCAATAGAAGCTTTGCATTTATAGAGAGCCTGGACGCTAATAAGTAACTAGCAATATCAGCATCAGTCTTTGTATGAGTTCCTTTTCAAAATTTGGTACTTTTTCACATCATTTTCACCTGCATGGAAAATACAGCTCAGAAAAACAGTGTGGGCTGTCCAGCAGCAGAGAGTAAGGGCTTTCCTGTTCAAAAACTTTACCGGCATGTTGCACCAGTATGGCCACAATTACACCGACACAGTTCCCTGTGCAGTCCCCCACATCTTTCTTCTTTTCTTGCTTATCTTCAACTACTGCCATTGAATATGAAATGTTCAGGTTTTGACAAAATGGCAGTCCTGTGACTACACTTCCTTTAGTATTTTATTGACCAGCTGTAATTAGTAAACAGAAGACCTAAATCTGAGGTCCTGCCTCATCAAAACAGTCAGTTCCACACTTAATTTAAACAAATTCTTCAGTGTAGTTAAATCCACTGAGCAGGCCCACTGCCCACTCACAGCATCGAGTCACACGTGAACACTGCTCTCAGCAGGAGCAATGCCTTCTGCATTGGAACACACCTCTTCCTCTCTTATCACAGGTACAGATGTCCTGATTTTTTTTCAAGGTAGTATTTAATCTTGGAAATACATTAGAAAAACATCGAACCCTCTCTGTCACACAAAATGGTCTTGCTTTCCCAGAACAGTATTTCCACAAACAAAAAATACGGAAATTAAAATCTCAAGTAGGATCTGTTTCATCAAAGTATTAGCTACATTTCTGTGAGGTTGACAATCACCTTTTTAACATGGCAGGAATTACATGTGTAATTCTCTTTAATGGGTGTTACAAATGTTCAGCCCACACTGAAAAAAGATCACAGTTGGTATGAGTAATAACTTTTTTCTTGAACATAAACAGTTCCCCTCTAGCTCTGTACATATCCTCCAACATCAATGTAACCACAGCTGTCAAGGCAGCCTCACCTCTTTCTATGTATATTTTAGCTTTAATTTTTTCCCAGGCTTTCACTTAGTGGACCTTTTTTTTTTTTAAAGGACCTAAACCTGTTCTCCAATTTTGTGGGCAAATTCGCTGCAATAACAGATCTTGGTGTTTAGACATCTTTAAACATTATTATTAGCATGCAAGAAATTAGAGACCTACATCAAGATCTGGAGGTTTGGGTGTTGTTTTTTAATTGAAAGTGGATTTCAGATCATAGTTTCCTTCATTCGAGGATCGCCAAACACTTTTACATAGTTAAATGAGTTCTTGTGGCCTCCTTCTGTACAGGCAGCAGCAGCCCCCTTCCCACAGCCTTGGCACAGCCTTGGTGGTCACCAGCCGGGGCCACCGCGGTGATGCCAGCGTGGGGATGCAGGAGTCTGTGCACAGGATGGCGATGGGGTGAGGATCGGAGGGCACACATAATCTTAAACTGCACATGTAGTCATAATCCTAAAATGTGCCAGGGGAGATTTAGGTTGGACATCAGGAAGAATTTATTCACAGAAGTGGGAATTAGGCATTGGAACCGGCTGGCGAGGGAAATGACGGAGTCACCATCCCTGGAGGTGATTAAGGAAAGAATGGACGTGGCAGTGAGTGCCATGGTCTGGTTGACATGGTGATGGACTCGACGATGTCAGGAGGTCTTTTTCAACCCAATTGATTCTGTGATCCTGTGATGAAATGTACCCTCCAGTCCCTGGGACATCCCACACTCCCTTTAAGCTGCCATATCCCCTCCATGGGTGAAGCACAGAAGTCATAGAATCATAGAACATTAGGGGTTGGAAGGGACCTTAAAGATCACCGAGCCCCAGTCCCCCCCGCCATGAGCGGAGACACCTCCCCCTAGAGCAGCGTGCCCAGGGTCCCGTCCAACCTGGCCTTGAACACTTCCAGAGATGTGCCATCATCTACAACCTCCCTGAACAACCTGTTCCAGTGTCTCACCCCCCTCACAGTAAAGAATTTCTTCCTCCTATCTAATGTCTAACATTAGATATCTGTGTCCCCTCAGTGAAGCACCCAATAACCCTTTGAAGCGCCCGTGTGCCCTCGCTGCCACGCTGTGTCCCCGGGGCCCCGCGGCGGTCCGGAACGCAATCGCCGGGGCTGCGGTTTCCAGGCGGGCCGCGGTGCCGCCCGGCGCGGTTGCCATGGTGCAGCCCCGGGCGCGGCCGCCATGGACGAGGAGGACACGGTGGGGCCGGGGGGGTTCGCTGGGCCGGGGGCGCCGCTTCCCCGCCGGGCNGGGGGGAGAGGGGGAGGCGCCGGCGGGCGCTGCGTGCGCCGGCCCGGTCCTGCCCTGCCCTGCCCACACCGGGGCCCGGAGGCGGCGGGCGAGGCCCTGCCCGACCCCTCGGCGTTTGCCAGTGCTGGGTCTCGGCCGGGGGTGTGCCGCCGGCCGCCTCCCAGCCGGGCCCGGCGGAGCTGCCCATCCTCAGCACGCACGTGGGCGTTTCTGGAATCCACCTTGTTTCAATCTGTCGGTTTCCCTCTTCTCTTTCCCCCTCCGGTTTCTCCGGGAAGCACCGGCTCGTGCGGGCTTTCTCCCACCGCGTGTGTTTCTTTGCAGTTCTAGACATCCGCTCCAGTTTTCGTCTCCTTTTTCATTTCTGATGGATGGCTTTTTTTAAAGCCACGCCACGTGTGTGCGAGGCGTAGATCACTATTCGCCTTTCTCTAACGCTTGCCAGGTACAAATACGTGTTCAGAGGTACCTGTGGCTGATGGCAAATGCGATGATCACTTACTACCAAGCAGGGCTAACACAAAGGGTGTAAATACTCTCCTCTATAAGTAATCTCAGAAGCTGTGCAGCAGCCTAGTAATAATACCATTTGTTTTACCTGAACGATTGTGAAAGTCTGCTGTTTTTTCTTCATTTCAGAGAGATTTTAATGAGCGCTGTGCCCAGTGTTCAGAAGTGAATTGGGGTCTCACTGATGGAGGCAGATTTTATTGTAGATCTTGCCACAACGTTACTGAGGTAAAAAGATGAGTTACTGCCTTGGAAAAGGTTTCTTCTGATTGCTTCTTGACTTTATATTAAGAAAATTATAGATTTTTCTCCTTAGCGTTGAGTGCAGTATTTTTATTCTTCTTTTTTCATGCTTACTTGACACTGTTTAAAACTAATGTTCCTTGAAATCACAAAATGTAGAATGAGCCATCTTGGCCTGCTGTATTGCTCTAGCTGTAGTGTCAATGTGCTCTCTAGATACCTTAAAAGCATTGCCTGGATGTTGCTGTGTTTTGTGCAGTCCCAGTGTAGGCAAACCCTGATGCACATCACCTGTATGTCCATGATAGTAATTATCTATTTTTGAAATTTCTGAATGAAAAGTTCAGAATGTCTCATCTCCCTTTAGTTTAGGAAATTTGAGTAAGTTCCTCTGTTATGTTTTATGATGGGGCAATCTGTGCAGGTTAGATCTGTCTCTTTTTCTTGCTAAGATGTATTCCTGTTTTGCAGAGAACTAGAGAAGTTGTAAACACTGATTTTATTACTAATTCAAGAGTCCAAACAATCTCCAAAGGTTTAAGAAAGCAGGAAAAAAATGGTATGTATGAGTTTCTGTCTGTATTTTGCAGAAGAGTGGGTATTCAGCCGTTCACCTAGGCCCTTATGTCTTTCATGGAGACCAAAAGTGGATAGGTAGGAAAGACTCTAGGAGTGGGAACAAACTGCACCTCCCTGAAGCTGTCACAACCTTCAGAGATCACATTTGGTGACTTCCTGAGCCGCAGGTGACCTCTGTGAGCCCAGTGGTGGGGGTTTTTTGATTGACTAGAGCTATGAGTTACTTACTGCAACTTTGATTTGTGGAAGCAAATACTCACTGAAAGTACTGGTGGTGTGCATTCAGATGTGGTGGTCCTTTGTTCCTTCCCTGTGATGGCTATCACAAAACCAGAGAAGTTGTTTGTCTTGGCAAGTGAGATGTGATGGTGGTCCAGCTCTTAATGTCGGTCTGGCTGTGTTACAGGCACTTGGCCCTGCCACCTATGCAGAAAGGGCACAGAAGAGGTTTCATGCGGTTCCAATAGCTGAACCAACACTGCATCTTTCATCCAGAGTCACCTTTTACTTTTAATTTCATGAATATTCAGAGGAATAGTGGTCATTACATATGAGGATCTGTGCCGTAAGGATGTAGTGGTAAAGCTGCTGCTAGAGCTGTGTGTGTATTCTGTGGTGGCTGGATATATCTCTTATTATTGTGGCCACTTTCAGAAAGCAAAACTGCATTAAAGTGCCAAATAAAGCAAGGGGTTATCTTTCTCTCTGATATGCTGATCTACCTTTGCTCTGCTGCAGAGGCAGCAGATTGCTACATTCCTTTGAAAAAAACAGTTGTGTGGAGGTGAAGGGAGGTGTGAAAAGCACCCCTCCACTTTTCCCTATCCTGTATTGCTTCTAAAGTCTGGGCCGTGTACTGCTCATGCTTTACATTTCTCCTGTTGGGAAGGCCATTAGCCAAACCCGAGGCTTCTTAAGAAAGAAATCCTTATCTTCACGCAGTCCCTTCTGTGAGTGCAGTCATGTTACACTGTATTCCATGAATTTATAGGAGTAAGCTGTGTCTGTTAGTTCACTGGTTAGCAGTTAAGGCCAGCATCATTAAAGCAGGGTAGATAGCTTCTAAGATGGTGAGATGCAAGGTGTGTTTCGGAACAAAAGTGAAGAACAGGTGTGGAAAGAATGAAAAGGAAGTTGAGAAATGCAGAGAAACTTTCTAAGACCAAAAGCCTGTAGAAAAGGTTAGTAGCAACTTTAGAGAGGTAAGGGCGAAAAGTAAATGTAATGCAGCCTGAAGAAATGGTGAATAGATTGGAGCAGGCCCACTGCCTGTGAAATTCATGTTGTGCTAGGATTTGCTAGAAGCTTGGGATAGTCTTTTATTTAAATGTGTATGATTTTCTGTGAGAGAATGGTGAAGCACATGGTGGTATTGGTTGTTTTTTGCCTGACTCACTACTGTAATGTTCCAGCTTTCTGCGTCAGGGGTGGGAAAGAAATGTTCATATTTCATATTTTTAATGGCAGGTTCTCAGTTATTTTTAAACTAGTAATTTAACAATGCTCCACTCAATTGCAAATGCCACACTAGATGTTATAATGAATTATTCTTGGGAAATGTGTGAAGTTCTTGTTCAGTAACTTTTCCTCTTGTTTAAGGGTGTGAATAAATGGAAGTTAATGGAGTATTCTGTGTAGCTGGTTCAAGCACTAGGATCTGAAATTATTAAATAGAGATATCGAGATCAGTGTGCATAAGGTTAAAGAAACCCTAAATAGTACAAACAAACATAGCCCCCCTTTTTTTCCCTTAGATGGAGGCTGTGAATGGTATATTTGTGAAGGCTTTCAGCTGGTACTCAAGAAACAAGCGGAAGCTTTAGAAGCATTAGGAGTATGTCCACAAATGAAGGTATGTAGATGTCAGGGTGAGTTAAACACTCCCTGTATGTGTGTTACAGAAGGTGGTATTCTAAAAGATTTTAATTTTTTAAGTGAATCACACAAATCCCTGTTTAGAAACACTGAGCATATGAAATCAAAATTGTTTTTCTGGTAGTTTTAAAGCGTATTTTATAAATCACAGTTAATAAAATTAGAGATGGAATATTATTCAGATTCCTGAGTTAGAAATTACACTCTGTTCTCTCAGCAATTTAAGATCTTTTAAACATTGTACTAATTACCACCCATTTTTGTTTATCAGGATGAAATTTTGTGCAGTTTTTGGAGGTGTTACCTTCAGAAGAGCAAACAGGCATATTGCAAGAGACCAGCTGGGGAAACTGTCAAAGCATTGTCAGTAAGTGAAAGCTCAAATCCCATGAGATGTTTGGTGTCTTTTTAAAAACAGCAACAGAAATCATCTTTGTTTAGGCTACCTGTCTCGCTGGTAATGATGTAGCTTCAGTATGAAGGAAGTCACATAAACAGGCTTGCACATGTCCATTTCATTGGGTTTTGGGGTTTTTTACCTATTTCAAGAGATGAATATTTCTGTGAGTATTTGAAACTCACAGAAACTGTGCTTATTTGAAAATATTGCTTTGTCTTGACATAGATAATCAGTAAATAGAAATCACAGTGCAAAATGTATCATCAGCTACCATCCTTTTCCTGCCTGCTCTCTTGAAGTTACTCATTTGATCAAGCTTTGATTCTGTGTATTGCCAACTTTCTGGTCATTGTAGCAGATTAAAATGTCGTCAATAAAGGTTTTTTAATCTTGAGAAATCCTTTAAAAATACTTCTTTTTTCTTTTTTTTACTGGTGATTCATAGCATAAAAATGTGAACACTTTGCATGTTAACTTTTACTGTCAATTTTGCATCTGTTGTGCTTCATGTGGTTTGTTAAGATTGAAACAGTAACTAAGAGTAGCTAATACAAACATTTATTTACAAAACCCAGGCATGTGAGAGCAGTACTGATGTGGACAGTGATCCAGAGAGACCCAGTCTTCTGCACTTGCTGTCTGTCTCTGAAAGTGAAGGGGATCTGCAGACTGACTGCAGCTTTGTCTCATCAGTGAGCAAGGTCTCAGGTAGGAGCAGTGAACTGTACTATATGAAAACCAGTTTTTCTGTAGTTTTTAAATATAAATAGATTTAAAGTGTATTTGTGTACAGTGAATTGGAGGAACTGGTTGGAAGGTATAAAGTTTTCGGTCTTGTTTGACACTCTACTACTTTATATTCTACCAGAAATAGAAGACTTCCTCCCCCAACCCCCACCCAAGGAGATGAAAGTTGAACAGGACCTGGAAATACAATGGGAAATGCAGGAGGAATTTCTGTTTTATAGGAAGTTTGCTGCATGCCTCCTGTTTGAAGTGGGAAAAAATTGCTGTTATATCTGCAAAGCTAGATGTTCACAAACACAGCAGCTTTGAAGAATAAGCAGTTGTTTTACCAATAGCAGAGCTGTCCATCATGAGTTTGATGTTAAAAAACATGAGTTTGTTCTTTAGGGGGGGTGTATTTTTGTTCTATCCCATAGATATATTTAACTTTTTAATTTATTTCTTTACATTATTTTGGTACTTCTGTATCTTTTGTCTCCGCAGCCTTTTTACTGCTTTCCCGATGACCCCTTCTATGAAAAATTGTATTTTAGTGTTCTGTCAGTTTCTCTTTTCTGTTCACAATAGCAGCTGGAAAATATTTACAGAATGCTGAAGTTGTTAATTAAATGTTGTAGAAATTGGAGTGTTAGGTTCTGCTGGGCAAGTGTAATGCCAGACAATGCTGCAGTGCCTGATACCAGAAATGCATTTCAAGGCACACTTGAAAGCTTTTGCTTGTGTTTTAAACTTATGATGGTTTTCTTTCTTGCTTTATTCTTTGCTTGATTTTTCCTTCTTTATCTGTCTCAGTGTTTCTTACTCCCTTGTTATGTACTATTTTCCTAATGTCATGTTTCTGTTCTGTGATATTGCCTGTCTACCCTCAGAAGAATGCAATCTTGTTTTTTCAAGCTTTTCTCTTTATTTTATAAAGTCCAGAAGTGGTAATAGAATGAGAAATTTGATCAGCAGCAGTTAGAAAAATAAATGCATGTTTAAAACTCCAGACAGAATTAGGGAGGGGGGAAAAGGTATAAAAATGGTGATGCAAATTTTTGTGAATATTATGCTAGAAGCTTTCATCCTTATATATTAAAATGACATTTTTGGGTAAAGAGTCACTGTATGTTCATGCATGTAGAATCTTGGGTATTATACAAATATAAATAAGGAAAGAATTGAGTGAAGTATTTCTAGTGAAAGTATTGCCTTGAATTTTCTTTTCCTTTTTGATGTCTAGAGGAACTCCTTTCTTCCTTGATACTTGTGCCTTTCATAGGTCTGTTTCTTAGAGTTTTAGAACAGCTAGGTAATGCTAAGTAGGCCGTAATTTATTGTCTTGGTTGGTTGTTTCAGAGAGTGAGTTCAGCCTCCAGTAGTCACCACTTTCACTAAAATCACTTGAAATTAGTTAAGAGTTCAGTGATACTAAAAGTAAATTTTGGTGAAATCAGACAAACATAAAAATAGTTTTGTCTATTGAAATTTAACATACGTTACAGTAAGTGTTTTCTAGTCTATTATAAACTCTTGTGAAGATTCATCAGTTTTTTCTTCTGTGTTGTTTTTTGATGAGCTGCTATTGCTACAGACTATAAACCTCAACACCCTTCTTTCCCTAAGAGGCTTGTCCAGATGGCAAATTTTTTTTTTTGTTATTTTTGTGTAGGGTTAATAGCAAATTCCACTGAGTATAGCACTGAGATATTGCTAGAGAAGCCTATAAAACTCTTAAATTATTAGCTGCGTGTAACTCTGTGTTTTCATGTCTTGCATAAGCTGGAAGAAATAAAAGGAAATTGTGTGCCATC
Organism: Falcunculus frontatus; assembly: GCA_013398115.1. Taxonomy (NCBI): domain Eukaryota; kingdom Metazoa; phylum Chordata; class Aves; order Passeriformes; genus Falcunculus; species Falcunculus frontatus. The sequence goes on along the minus strand of VZRV01007194.1, from coordinate 677,845 downwards.
ATTAAGGCCACAAATATAATGAGGATTATTTTAAATTGAGTTGAATGTGAAATTAACAATGAAGCTTCAGTCACGAAGCTGCCTTTAAGCACAAGTATCCATGTGAAAGGTGAAGAAGTTGACTCCAGGGATTAAACCCATGTTCTGCGTTTGTTCTCTGACGCACCTGTGCGTGATGGGATGTTCTGCTCTGCACAGGAGTTCGGGCCGGCGCGGTGAGCCTGTGCCGGGGCCGTGCCGGGGCTGTGCCGTGCCCGTGCCGTGCCCGTGCCGTGCCCGCAGCGCCGGCTCTGGGGCCGGTAGGTGGCATCGCAGCCCGGCCCTGGAAGCGCTGTGTGCAGTGTCTCCATCCTGCGGGCACTGTGCTGGACTTGCCCCGCTGACCCTGTCACCTCGCAGGTGTGGCTGTCGCCTGCCCGCGGAGCCGCCAGGCTCTCGGAAGGTTCAGACTCTTTTCAGCCGGCTGTTTGCCCTGGCCCTGCAGCTCCCAGCTGGGGAGCTGTGGATCCAGCTCTCGCCGTTCCTGTCTGAACAGGTGAACAGTTTGTGAGGAAATGCAGTGAGAGAAATCTCTGCAGTCAGTGCTGACACTGGGGGCTGGTGTGCTTTAAATGCGTTTTCCTTCACCCTGGCTGGGTCATGATGTAGGGGAGAAAGGCTTACAGCTTTTTTTTTTTTCATTTTTTGCTCTTCTTTCCTGAACTCCCAGGTTTCACTGCTGAAAAGGTTCCAAACCCATAAATCACTCTACTAAATTAAATTTTCTCTTTGTTTTTAGTGATTCATCTCAGTAAGGAACTAGGGAGATTTGAATGTTTATTTATTTGGGGGTTTTTTCCACCCTCTTTACCATTTCCTACATTCTTGTTCTAAACTTGTTTCTTTGACATTGAATTTATATACATTTTTTAAAAGAATACCTGTGTTTCCACAGTGAGAGATTATAGGACAGATGGATTTAGGGCAGACTTTTAACATCAGTAAAATTTCTGCAAAATAAATGACTTTTTCATAAAAGTCCTGCCTGTGTTGAAGTTTAAAACTGTTTTAATCCCCAACTCTTGAGTCATTGATTTTAAGTGCGTCAAATTTTCCCTTGTTTCCTCACAGTTCCCTTATCTCTCAAATGGAAAACAGTATTTCCAGCTCATAAGTACTGTCAGTTATATGTTGTATAGCAGTTAATGTCCTAGTCAAGTGGAATAGCACTTTATGAAACAGGTTCTCGTCTCATGTTGTGGTAGATGAATAAATTAGGGTTAAACTGTTTCGTAGAAAAGTACACAAACAGGCAAAAAACTCAAAGTAATTATTTCAAAACGTTACTAGGTGCTGAACAAGGCTCCTTCTATGTTCCTTTATCTTGTTTTTCGTACACCATGGTTCATATGTCTATTATATCAATTGCTTTTTTCTTTTCTGTTTTTAACATAAACCCAAGAAAGCACCTCTGTGTACTCTGGATCAGTAGATGGCAGCTTGTATTTAATGAAGAACCAAAAGGAGAAACTGAAGATGACGATGCCAATGACTCTTTCATTTTGTTACATGGCGTTACTCTGGTTGAGAGAACCAATTACATTGTCTGAGCTCTTAAGGTATGAATCGTTTCTAGTGAAGAATTGTTGCTTTTATAAATAATAATTATTTAAAAATTAGATCTGTACTATTGTTCTCTTACTAATTTGCTCAGTAATAGTGAGTTCTCTTTATTTAGTTGTCTTATCTTTCCTTTGTCATAACCATTTGTGCAGCTGCTGTTGGAGGACGTTCTCTGTTGATTGCAATGAATTTCAAAGACCTGTAAGGAAGAAGGTTTTGAAGTTAGAGAAGCTTTTTATCCTTCTCTTTCAAAATTTCTTGAGATTTGCTGTAGGTGTGTATGGCCACACTTCCGTGATAATTGCTGTTGTCAGCATGTCCGAATTAAATGAGTAAACATTCTCCAGGACTTACATCAGCGTCATTGTACAAACAATACCAGTAGTATACAGTGATCTGAAAAGTAGCAAAGTAACTTCATGCAATGGAGCTGGGCACAGAAATTAATATAGGAAGTTCATTTTGTCTTCATATCTTTATATCTGTAATTATCAGAGTTCAGAATAATGCCTTTTAATATAGTAGAAATAAATTGTTCTAATAATAGGGTTTGATGCTAAATGGAGACTGTCAGGCTACTGCTGACAATGCAGTTCCCTTCTCTCCCCTACAACAAGGCCATGAACACTTCCCTTATTTACTTCAGGAATGAAAAATAATTAGTCAACTCTTCTTGTTGGCAATCAATATTGTAAATCAGGCCCAAATAAGTTCAGGAATTCCTAGATTTTCCTTGGAAGACCTTTTGTATTCTGATATTCTTTTTTGACAACTGTTGAAATATTGGGTATTTCTAAACAGATGGTGAAAAAACATTACTTGGCCGAAATTTAAGGAATAGAAATACTCAAGCAAATACGTTGGCAAATTGAATTGAAAACTCAGACAAATAAAGGAAAAACTGATTAAAAATTCAGTTCTTTCCTTTTTATTTTTCAAATATATGACCTATGAGTTAAAAGGCAAGGCAATGGGTACATTGTCCCCCACCTGTGGTGCTTATAACTGATGGAACTGCTGAAAGAGTGATGAATGCAAGGGGTTTGTCCCCCAGAGCCTGATGTTCCGTTGTGGCCGTTCTTCCCCTGGCATGCCAGCTTCCACCTGCACTTTTCTAGCTTTGTACAAGCTTTCCAAGAAGGGTTGGTATTCAAGGACGCTTTTTTGCAGGTACTTTCAGAAAGGGGAGGTTTGTTTGTCTTGAAATACAGTAGTTACTACTAGATAATCAGTTGCTATGCAAAACAGTTTAACCCTTTGATTTTACTTTAGGGGTGGCTGTTGTCTTCATTGATCAGAATTGCACAAACCGCTGCATATTTGCATAACTGGATATGCTATTGCATAAAAGATGCTTGTAAAGTTTTCAGTAAAATGCCATAGTATTCAGAATTCAAACTAGCACCCTGCAATACAGAAGTATTTATTGAGTAGATTAAGAAATAGTAGAACTCAAAAGTAGTGCTCAATAACAAGGTTTTTACCGGCTACGGTCTTCCCTAGGAAATTCTGTTCGAGTCAGAACTACCATAACATACTCTGTATTTTTTGTGAATGATTAGCAAATAAATAATGTAAAACCTGTTTGATAATGTTTATATATGGCAAAAATCCAGGTAGTAAATTACAATTTCTGGGGCAGAGCAACTGGTTCACACTACAGAATTATTAGTTACCCCATCCTGTTTGGAGAGCTAAATTACTAATTAAATATATATTCTTTGGTTATTGTATCTTGGAAACTGTCTCTGGAAGCACTGTTGGCTCATACCAGGCAAAGACATCCTCACATGTTCCTGTCTTAGTACAATGGTGTGGTTGGAAGAAAACCCAACCAAACAACAACTGTTGAAGTCAGCTGTCAAGAGGAAAGATAGATTGCTTTGTTTGCATATGAATGGTAAATTATTGTATTTGGCACTTTAAAAACTGGAGACTGCAGAAAAGATCCTGGAAAATGATTCAGAACCTGGAGACTACCCTTTGGACTAACATCCTTAAGAGATGAGCACACTTACTTGAAAGGATGTAGAGAAAACATAAAAGCAGTAAAAAGGTTGAAAAAAGATTTAAAAAATAAAGTCGCAAATATAGCACAGAAAGGCATAATCTGAAACTAATAATTGGAAATTTAAATAAGATTATTTGAATGAGAAGATACAATTTCATTAGATACAATTTATGTGTGTAAGACTGTGTAAATCATAATAGTTCAGTAACTTTAAATATAGTGAACATACAAACTGGATTAAGTACAGAAAGTGAAGTTTAAAAGAATGTTATTTGTATTGCAAAGTTTTGCCATGATACGATAGTTATATAAGACTGTAATTACGTTATCATGCTTCCCTCCCTACCCTTAAGGTCTTTGCCTTTCAACAAGGTTGATGAAGAAGGAGAAAGAAAACGAGTATTTTATGGTAGTTCATGCAATTTAAAATTCTAACTTCTGAATATTTAAGTTTAAAAAATCAGACGATGTTCACATTTTTGCATGCATTAAGATACACAGATCAAAATAACGACAGACTGAAGATGAAAACTATGCAGAGAAAGCATTAAGTATTCAGCATTACCTTTTAAGTCTTTGTAGGCAAATTGTTTTATTTAAACAAGCTGAATTGGAGTTCTGTTTAAAGTTCTGCCTTGTTTTTTCCTCAGTTTGGTTTTCTCTGTACCCTGAAGTCAGCTGACTACCACTCCTCCCTTGTGATACATGCTTAGGCACTATGGTCGGGCAATCTGCCAGCTTTTAAAGGATTTACAACACCAAAAATATACTCCTCCTTGCTACTTGACACACTTAGCAGAAAAACACTACAATTACCTCCTCTGACAGGAACATTTTGGTTTAAAAATAACACTTTTAACAGTGTTCTGCTCAAGTCTATGCAACACATTAAATTCTTTTCCATTGTGAATAGTTTACAATATTTCATATAATGTATATTATGAATCTAACTAATAAAATAGTTGGGTTTTGGAAAAAGTTTCAAGATGCTAGACTTTTGAGATTCTGAGAAATAATGCCTTTCGAATGAGGTTATACGTAGTTGTGTTGGCGAGACTAAACTTATAATCAGTTTGTGGCATTACTGTGGCTTTAAAAGGTGCATCACATCCTTGTAGCAAGCTGAGGACCTAGAATTTTTTTCGTACTTGGGCCTTATTAATGTATGCTGCTGCTGTAATTAAAGAACATGGACTCTCTATTGTATCTGCCAGTCAAGTTTTCAAGCACATCCGTGATAGAACATAGTCTTACAGGTGTTTTGACCATTTGTCTGTTAAATGAAAGGTTTGGAGGAACAGCAGACAGAAGAAACTCTTCTGAAGTGCTATTCCAAATCTGGACTTTTGGATTGAGTGTTAAAACTTGAACTATTGGCACACTGTATTCATAACAGGGTATTTGTGCTGTATTTTTAGAGTGTAAAAACAACTTTTAACCTGAGAGAAAAGAGCTTTTTTTTTTTTTTTGGAGACAATAATTTCAGGCTAGAAAAGATAACTTTTAAACAACTGCAGTGCTTTGACTTGGTACAGCCAAGTTAGTGAAAACTTCTTTTTTTAAAAAACCCCCATGTTTTGGTGTATACTTCTTGTCTCTTGCAGTGTAGGGATGTGGTTCCAGCATCAGTTTAAGCTGCTCCAAGTTATTGTTGCTGTGGTCTTGCATAAACTTGTTCTTTTCTCTTGCCAGAGGTACTAGCATTCATCCAGTTTATGGTTTATTAGTTGAAAGAAGTAGATCTATAGAAGATTAATTTTGTAAAATAAAGTTTCATTGGACATTTTAGTGCAGATTACTGTGCTTCCCTTTCTGCCTTGTGCTGGCAGTAATGTTCCTGCAGTCATCTGTGTCTGGAGTTCTGTCTGGTTAGAGTGAAACCCTGGAAGAGACTAGTTCCCAATCTGATCCTCTGAGAAGTCACACAAGTGCTTTTGTGAGCAGGGAGGAGTATGTGGCAGGGGACTGAGGGGAGGGTGAGATTTGCCATTTCTGAGGCAGCAAGCTGTGAGGGTGGTTTGGCGGCATCACTACACCACACCCGAAGCAAGGTCCTGATTGTCTGTCCTCTTCAAGCTGCTGCTGTGCTGGCTCAGGGGTTTGCTCCTCTCAGTGTCTTTGTTCCAGGCCTTCAGATCTGACAGCTAATGATGTGCTTGTGCCTTAACGTATGTCAGCCAAAGCTTATCATCAGCTGAGCCAGTGATGCATCAGTGTTGCTGAAAGGGAAAGGTCCTGCTTCCCTTTCTTCTCTTCTCCTGCCTGTGTGTTGTACCCCCTTCCCTCTGCCAGTTGTTTTACTTGTAGAGCCATCCATGAGCCTCCTCGCAGTTTGTTAGATGATGAAAGAAACCCTTGCTGGCAATAGAGTAACAGGTGGTTTTCTGCTGCTGTTGTGAGTTGCATTTGGGGAAGAGGTGAGCAACAGCAGCTCATGTCTGGATCACAAGGAGGGAGGTCCTGCTGGTTATGTTGAGCTTTTAGTTTGGCTCAAACTACTTTGTGAAACCATACCTCAAGCTTATGTTCCTCAGTTTAGTGGATGACTAAAATGAGCTGAGGAATTGATGTGCCAGCTGCTCAGCAGGTCAGGTGGGGTGGCGAGGACCAGGGGCTGGGGTTGGAGAACAACCTCATGGGAGCCCAGTGCATATTTCCACTGGGGTGGGGAGATGCTATTTCTGCTGGTTGAGGAAAGCTACTGAAATTTCATTAGCGAAATGATCATTACACAATGTGATTAGAAAGGACTGTGCACCACCTGTTACTTCTTCACTTAAGAGACTAATAAGCAGAGCTTTGGAACAAAAGCTATTGGGCAATACGATTTTTCATATTGCTGTTATTTTTCGGGAATCGTTATAAATTATTCTGAGACAGTTTTGATCATGAAATGCACTTTTTATTTTAATCCAGAGTTTAACTAATTCTTTTCAATTAAACTGAAAATTCAGCTAAATTTGCTTAAAAAAAGTATGCTAATGCTATAACTGTAAACTTTGCAGTAACTAGCTTTTAAATAGAATTTTAGTAAACTTCAATAGATACATGCTGCATAACATGGAACAAATAGTGATAAGGGCATGGAACTGGAAGATAGCAGGTGAGCTTGTGAATTGCTGTAGGCTAAGAAGGGACATTAAATGTTTGTAGACCGAGACTAATATATGTAGCAAGATCAGAGAGGTCCTATGTGGATAACACTGTGAGCAGGGGAGAAAATTGTTTTCAGTCCTAATCTTACTTAACGAACAGAGTCTTCTCTGTTTGTAATGTTAACTTACTCAGGTTTAATGTACTCTTTTAACAACGTTGGTTTGGAGGGGACAGGAAGGCATTTCTAGCTTAGGCCTATGGGAGACTACCAGTGTGCCCTAGTATGGAATGAGTGTGTTGCCTTGTGAGGGTCTGTGTTTGTTCAGTGCTTGGTTGTCCTGTTGTGGGTGTTTGTTGAGATGCTGAATGAGAGCAGGGGTTTGGTGTGGTGGTGGCTTTTTATTGGTGTCTGTTAAGTCTCATCTTTTTGATATGTATGTGTCTCTGTGTGTGTATATATATTCAAGAAAAATATCAAATAATACTGTCAACCACTTTTCAAAACCAGTTTTTAACAGCAAAGATGCATTACTTGTGTGCAAATAAAAATTAAACTATTTTTATTCATTAGTATACAAAACAATTTCTATTCATAGCTCAGTAATACTTTTTTGAAAAGTATCATCATAGAAATGTAATCAATGTGGTTTCAGTTCTATGAATCTGCTCATCATTCTGTGATTTTCTTCCCTATCACATTACCTGATTCAAACTCCTCCAGCGGAAAGTGTGTGTTTTAAAAGTAAAATTTACTTAAAGCTTTAGAATTTTGAAACCAAAAAAACCCTCCATACCATTCAAAGGAGGCTTAAAGCAGTTCCAGAAATGCAGTAATTGAAGAATGTGCAGAACAAACTCCATGTAAGCTTGTTGATTGTATGCTTACTGCCATAACATTATCATTTGTCAGTCACATCTGAGCTTGAACTTAAAAGCCTGTTAAATGATTGAAGTGATTTTTGTTCTGTGGAGCATTTCAGGGTGTGTAACTTCAGGCAGAATTGCTTAGGCAGCATAATACTGATGTTATTTCAAATCAGAAGTTGATTTGTACAGTAATTTTATAATAAACGTATGAATTTGTCATCCTATATATTATTTTGATTTGGTCTTCATTTTTTTAATGCAGGTTTGTTGTTGAAGGGCACATTCCATATTTGAATGTTTTTCAGCATTTTCCAGAGAAGATGAAGTTATGTGGACTAGATCTTAGGATCTTTTGTGTAGAGGTAATTTTTTTCTTAAAGGAAAAGTTAAAAAAACCTCCAACCTGGTTATTTAGTGGTATTTTAATTATTTTGGTCACCATGCTAATGAATTGATTAAATCTGTTGTTTTGTAGTAGGGTTCATCTTGCACAGTATTGGAGCCTGGCAGAAACTAGTGCACTCTGTGACTTGGAGTGCTTTTATCTTTAACCAGTCTTATTAAGCTGTTACCTAAGTTAGAATGAAATCAGTAAGTACTTATGGAGAAAAGGGCATTCAGAACTGCTCTCGAAACACTCAGAATAGGATTTGGCTTCAAGTCTAAGGGCAATATATTATCCCTTTTGGTGCTTATTTGAAATATCTCTTGAATTTGTTTTTAATTCCATATTCTTTTCATAAAATATGGTTTAGATGTTATCTCTTATTCTGTTTCTTGCTGTATTGGTTGAAATATATCAAACCTAAAATCTCCATAAGGGGCTACAGCTCTTCTAGGAACTGAATAGTAATGGACAGTCTTGAGTGAAATTTAAATTTCCCTTATTTAAGATTCTTATGTATTGTGGTAACAATTGCCCAATGACATTTCTGCTTCATATAAAAATTTGTTATGGATTTTTCAAGTGTGCAAATAAAATCTTAGCTTTTAAGAGCATGCTGAAAGCAGGAATTCTGCCAAGCCCTCACTGATGATGTTGCAAGTAACATTACCATTCTCCAATACGTAGCTTATATTCACAGCTTGTTCAGGAGCTGTGCCTTCAGAAGTTTTAGCATTTATGTTATTTTTGGTTTTATATTACTGCTTTCCTGTTTGGATAAATGAGAATTATGACCTCAACTTCTAAAAATCAGGAGATAAATTTAATGTAAAACCTCTTGATTTCTTTGTCTTAGATATTTCCTTAACAGAAAAGAGATGTTAGGTTGAAATATGAGTATAAACTTGGTTTTAAGTCTTTGTCCTTCTTTGCCTTCATCTTCTGCATGAGTTTTTGTTTTATGAATTGCAACTGTAAAGCTTGTACCATACCTCAAAGTGGGAGAACTGGTTTACAGAGAGGAGATGACAGTTGCCCTTGGAGGATCCTGCTGTTTCCTTTTGAGATAGGGCTGCACCTCTCGCTTCCAAAGCATAAGTAGATATGCACACTAATCAAGTAATCTCTTAACTGTGTTTTCATTGAGATATATAGGTACAGTTCTGTAAGCTTACTGTACCATTTGTTTTCCAGCCACTCCAGTATTATTATGGCTTCCTCTTTTTAGAAATACCTGCTCCTTACTTTACCTTCAATGTTACTTTAGTAAGGCATCCTCCGTTTTATTTAGTTTTAATGTTTTTTTACTACATCGTGAGGCTGATAATTGCAAAATCCTTACTAGCTCTTTCCTGTATCTCATGTTTCTTGCTGCAGCATTGAGATTACCAATGTCTTACTGTGTCTAGTTTTGACGTCTGAGTTTTGAGAAGTTCAAGAGACGAGGTTATTGGCCTGGAGCAGGAAATGAGATGGTATAATACTCCATTCTGAAAATATAGCCTACATTCTCTTCTGCTTTGTGCTCTGTATAGAGTATTTTGTAGACAATTATTTTAAAAGCCTTTATGGTATTATGGCTGTTATAACCAGGTATGTAAGTTGCTCTAATGCCATTATTTGTTGTGCTTCAAGTCTGGTGAATATAAGCTGCAAACATGTTCCAAAATAGTCATAACTGATGGGACTATTCCATATGTCTCCTTTTCTATTTTGAACAGATTTTTAGTGCATTTAGTTGTGTCCTATGCATACTTTATTTGAATCAAGAAGTAATTATGTTATAATAACTGGAAGGATTTGAAATCATACTAAATATCATTTTATCAGTTAAGTGCAGATGAAGCCTATCTTGATGAGGCTCATCTTGCATATAAATATTCTCAGTGGCTTAAAGACTTTTTTTAGCATCAATTTCCCACATACCCAAAATATGCTGAATTTGTACAAGGTTGAAGTTGTTACAGGTGTTAGAAAAGTAAATGCAACATTGTTACGAGGTGAGTCACATCTACTTGCTGTGTAGTGGCATGTGTATGTATACATGCACATGCACAAAGGGTTTTTTATGACTTGTCATTTAGTAGTACTATTCCATATGCAAGGAATGTGACTAGTTTCAGGCTTCCCAGCTGTGATGAAGTTCTGTGCTGTGTAATTTAGGAATGGAGTCTGTATCACTGACAATTTTTCCCTGTGTTGCATACTACTTAGCAATTAGAGGTGATTGCAGTATCTGCCGTACAAGGAGAGGCTGAGAGAGCTGGGGCTTTTATCACTGAGAAGGGAAGCTGGGGGGGATTTCAACAGTGTGTATAAGTATCTGTCAGGGAGGAGCAAGGATGGAGTCAGGCTTTCTTCTTGGTGGTGTGCCGTGGAAGAGCAGGAGACAACTGAAATACAGGGCATAAACTGAAATACAGGAAATTCCATTTAAATATAAAACTTTTTCACTGTGTAAAGGTGATTGAGTGCTGGAACAGGCAACCCTGGACCACTGTGGAGTCCATATCTTCAGAGGTACACAAAACCTGATGGGACACAGTCCTGAGCAGCTTGCTGTAGGTGATCCTGCTTTCAGCAGAGGTGTTGGACTGTATGTATAATCTCAAGTCATATATGTAATACCCTCAAGTATGCCTTGTATTCTATTTCACATTTTCAGTATAGGTGGCAGATAGGCCCTTCATATTTTGGTAATGGAACAGCTGACAAGAAGGGCATAATTCTTCATTCTGCTTAATCTGAATTTTTTTTAAAATACCTTCTACAAAGGTGTTTGTCTCTGAACACTTCTGTCCAACGGTCTGGAAGCCCTCGGCATGACTGTCTCATAAATGAAAAGAAAAGGAGCCTCCAGCTCTCTGTATCATCTTTATCATGATGTATAACTTTTAGACAGGTGTCAGGGCCTAGCTGGAGATCAGTACTACTCAGAGGTGTTTTATGAAGGATAAAAGTACTTTATAGAAGATCTTTGCGAAAAATTTGTTTATCTTCCGTATGTATTTATTTTTCCATTGCTCCAAGTCAGTTTTCTAAGCTTTTGCTTGATTAGTCATCTTATTTGTCCTTTCCTCTAGTAAAATCTTGTGTATGTTAGAAGTTAGCCTTTGGAAAATAGGTTTTACCTAAATGTACAATTAGAGCATTAACAGGGCAAACAGCAGGAGTAGGAAGATGCTCCTGCTTTATTCAGAACTTCTAACTTCCCAGTACAAGGGAGGAAAAGCAAAATTTCCTTTTTCAAAAACAAGTATTCTTATTCCATTTGATTAAAATCTTTTTGTATGTATGAAGAAAGAATAAGATATTTAAGTTTTTTGTTTTGTTCTGTGCAGGAGGTCAAGGATTTTTTTCTTGTTATTTGCGAATTTTTTAACTGCACTAAATCTCTGGTCTTTCTAAGGCTTATGCCAGTAGCCAAAACGTCTTTGATAAGTGCAGTCATCTTTTCTCTTTTAGCTGGAAGTCACCTTTGTTCCCTTTCTAATGCACTTAGGATATCTAGGATTTTAGGATATCTATTTCTTTTAAAGCCCATTGGTGTAGGAGTTAAAATGTATTTGTAAATTAGTATATATAAAGTTTAGTGGATACTTTGCTTTCAGCTTGTATTATTTTATTGGTATTATCTGTCCTACACCTACACACAAATTCCCTCTTTCATTTCTGTGTGATGTAGGGATACGTCTTTAAGATACGCATGCTCTATTTGCTTTTAGGGATTTATCTTTATCCTTATACAAAATTGATTAAAGCATCCCTTTTGTCTTGAACTATCAACAACTTGTCTTTGCCATAGATCTGTCTTTTTATGCATTCTTGGGACTGTATGCCCAGTTATCTTTTAAGTATTGTTTTGTTCGTGCTTGGAAGTCGGTTGTGCTTTGCTGCCTCAAATGTACCTTTAGCTTTCATTACTTTTTATAAAACACACTATTTTTTTGTGTATTTTACCTTTAATGCATTGTAAGTGGATTTTTTTTTTTTAATGCCCAAAAGCTATTTTTAGTTTTGATTCTTGCATTCTTCACACACACACGAATTTAAATGTATGTGTATGTGTATATATAGGTGAGCAGGTCACTCCCATGGATGTTGAGCAACATGATTTACTAAAGTACTGAAGATAACAACCACGTCACTTTGGGGTATGTGCTGTGTGCAACAGGATAGGTGTAGTCTCATAAGCATCTTTCAGATCTTGTTGTGCTAAAGAGCTTTGGAAATGGTCATCTCTCGATGCACAAGTGTCTGGACTTGGCAAGGAGCGCGATATGTGACCTCAGAGAACTTCCCTTCTCTCAATCTCTTCTCCAAGTTTAAAATAAAACTTTAGGAAGAAATGAGTAAGAATCTTTTCTTTTTGGGGGGCCTGGAGAAAGTTGAGCTTGGTGGGTTAGTTGGATTCTCTTCAGACCTGTCTACCAACTTGCCCCTGAAGACAAAAGGAATGGATATTTACTGAATTACCCTTGCTACTTCTTCTGCCCTGGGGTATGGTCATGGAATGGCTTCTCTGTAAGCTTTTCTCCATTCTCCATTCCCCATCCCCCTTCCCCCTTCGCCTCCCCTTACTCTTAGGTGGAAGTAGCTGCACAATTCTAAATCTGCTTGTTTTACAAGGCCGCCAAATGTTTCAGTGTTGACAGTGTTGCTGATACGCCTTGCTGCCTAGGAATCTTTATCTTAAAAGTACTTCAGTTTTTGTTTTGTAATTTAATTCCATCCTCTCTTTTTCTGTGGTTTTTGTTTGTTTTTTATAATCCAGAGTATTGCTGCCTCTGACAGGGAATGTACTTACTTCAACAGATTTGACCTTGCCAACTCATGATAAAATTACAATCTATGGTACTTTTTGATTGTCTTAGTATAACTTCATTTATTTCTTTTTACACATCCAACTTCCAACTTAGATTAACAGAAGCACAGTTTAGTTTGAATTCTGCTCAATGTATTCACCCATTTCCATCCCTAGATGTCTTGATTCTTAGATGACTCCTAGTGTTACTCCTCAGATTTTTCCATGATACAGAAATGCTTTCTAAACTTTCAGCTGAGAATGGTGTTAGCATTCTTCCTTACCTTTGCCTGTAGAAAATTCTTGAATGCATCCTGGTAAAGTGGCAAAAATATACTCTGCTTGTCATAAATCACTGTTGTGGACAACAGAGAGGAATCATGAAACTCAAAATCGCATGTCATGATTTTCTCCCCTTTATCTCACATGACTGACAAGCTTCTTGTTCTAATCTTCTTGCTGATACCTTGCTTCTTTCAGGTTTAATGGCTTATCGTTCTGCATTAAAATTATGTTTCTTTCTGTCTCTGTTGGATTAGGCCAGTAGCTCTGGGCAGCTCAATTGTATTCAGTTAAATAAGAACTTTTAATTAGTGCTCCATTATGAACTGGTGTTGGCTTTGATGGAAAATTGAAGAGTTTGAAAACAAATGTTTGCTGCTCTGTAATTCATCCAAGGCTTTCCTTTCCCTAAAGGTAACCTGTGATATGTGTTGAAGTGGATGCTATAATGTTTTTATAAAGTAGACTGGAAATCTTCAGCTCTTTTGAGAATGTGCCATTTGTGGAGCGTTTTATTCTGTATGATGCTTTGGCTTTATTTTATTTGTGTTGGAGGAGTACATACCTTGCACTTATGCATTCACACACACACTCTCCCTAGCTTGGATTAGTAAATTTCTTTCTCTTTTATTTAGGAGTGAAAGGTTTCCTTGAAAAATTGAGAGATGATCATTCTTCTCTATTCTGCCTGGAAGCCTTCCAGCTCTTTGGTTTCTTCTTTTACAGTATTCTACAGTTTGTATTTTCTTTTTGTTCCTCTTTTCCATTTTTTTTAATGTTGCTTAGTTTTATTCTTGGCAGTACTTTTGTGTCCATATTTCTCTGGCACTAATCCTTCTGTCACCCATGTTTCTGTGTCAGCCTCAATTGAATCTCACTTCCGCTGAGTATTTGAGAGAACTAATTTCTAAGAATAATTTGCCAGGCTGCTCCTCTGCTATCAAATCAAGCATGCTTCTGTTTTGCACTTTTGTTCTGCATGCTTCGCTTTCCTGCAGAGCAGCTCTTAAGTTTTGAGTAAATTATGAGTTTTGTTCTTCCAGTGATTGGTGGTAATTTTATTTTGGTTCCCCTTTAGCTTTCCCATCAAGAAGGAAAAAGGTTTTTCAGATCAGCTTCTTGTGGGAGCTGGAGCTTCAGTCCACTCTCTCCTCTCCTGACCTTACAAAGGTTGCTTGACTGACAGGATATTTTTAGCTTCTGTTTTTCCCATTGCCCTAGTATTAATTTGTTCAGGATCCATGCCAAGGTAATCATTCTACAGTTCCTGAATCTCCCATTTTACATTTTTTTTAAATGCTGCATATTAAAGTGGGAGAGTCTTTTGATGTTTAGAATTTCTTAAGATTATTCAAAAAACAACATTTGTGTTTCAGAGAACTCCTCAGTTATTTCCTTGAAGCTTCTTGTGTGTAAATTATCTGGGCCTCTCCTTTGTAAAATACTCAATTTTATCAGATAGAGGTTTACTTTTTTGCAGACATAATTTTTCTCTTCCTTACATATGATTTCAATGCAATGGATTAATATTCTTTTTCCAGTTATAGCACAGTCTTGCTTTTCTTCCTATTTCATGACTTACCTATTTACCTGTGGCGTTGAAATTCAAGATTTTGGGGTTCTGGTTTTTTTTTAGTTTCCCTGCTGCTTACAGCTTAACCACCTTTACATCGTGTTTCATTGCGGAGTATCTATAGTTTCTTGTGTTTTTTTCGTCTAGGAGATTGTCTCTGAGCACTGTGCAGTCAAATGCTCCCCTGCTTCAAAAGGGGCATCTTTTTTTGGTGGTTCTCCCTTTATCCAATTATCCCATGATAAAAAGATGAATATGATGGACCTCTCTGGGAGTGTCGTGACCTACCAGGACTGTATTTGGAGAAGTCTACTTGGGAATGAGGTTTAAACTTTGGACTTGTATCCTTGTGCAATGCTACCCAGTGTGGGACTTGTCTTCCATATTCAAAATGACATTTAATGTTAGTCATTTATGTTAGAATATGGTTAAATGTTTCGGAGTTTTACTATTGCAGATGAGTTAAAGATATGGAACCTCAGATTTACATCCTTTTTCTCATTCTCTTCATCACAGGCAATATTACAATCAGAATATGGTTGTTAATACTTGCATGATGTAAACACTTTGTGCCTTGTGACCGTCCAACAACTCAGTAGCTCAGTAAAACTGCTTTGAATTACATGGGGATGTGCCACAAAAATGTATGTGAATCAATTCAGCTTTGTTCAAGCATAGTAAAAGCCATTTTGTTTTGTAAATTTAGCTGAAAAGTTTAAGTAATTTAAGACGCCTCCTGATTTTGATTTCCCTGTGAATGTTGGGGGTAGAAGAACTGTCAGGTAGCCTGGAGGAAAACATAAAAATGGAGGGTTTCTCATGGATTAAGGAAAGACAATTGCTCAGTGCTTTGACAATTACCTGCTGTGTACAGCCAAAACTAGGAATTGGTGCTAGTCCTTAGCTTTTGAGCATAATGACTTAATTTTAGAAGTAATTTGGCATTCAATCCCCAGTAATTTCTAATAATCTCTACCAGTTTCTTACAAAGTGTTAGGCGATTCATATAAAATATGCTGCTAGGATTGGTTGAATAATTTATCTGTGTTCTGACCAGGAATAGCATCAGTATTACGGGTTTATTGAAAACTAATTCTTTGAATTTGCAGTACCTAATAACACAAGGAAACTATCACTCCTGTATCTAAGTGTATTGCTTGGTTTATTTACATTGGAAACACTTGTTTGCATTTTGGTTTAGATACTTTCAGCTGCTTTTGTTTTGTTTCCTGCAGTCAGGAGCATATCACAGATATTTTACTGTGTTTGAAGTGTATAAAACTGAGATAGGATCTTCCCTGGGAAGCTTTGAAAAGTAGCTACTCTCTTACTTACTGAGAGTATTTTCATTAGATCACATCGATAGCAAGGAAGGACAGAGATTAGCAGAGGAACTGTTACTGGAGTATTGATGCTTCTCTCTTCTTGCGTACCCTCAGCTCTTCTGGAGGTTTGCACAAGCTTGCAAAGGTTGTGAGCTGTTTTCACTCATGCTGGTAATTCTTCCCACCTTGCGCTGGTAACAAAGTCCAAGGACTTTTTCATCATTCTTTTCAATACTGAAAGAATTAATGTCTCCTTGCATAATAGAACAGATCACTGGTGGCCTTATTGAACCACAAGGAAGAGCGAGTTCTGTCCTTGAACCATCAAGTGCTTAAGGAAAAGCAGAGTGTCTATGGGGATGGTGTTACTTAGGAATGTCTGTAGAGTGTTCTGCTCATAGCTCAAGGCCTAAGTTCATATGAAACTGTAATATTGACCACTGAAGATCCTTGGAAATCTCATGATGACTGTTTTTAGCATCACTAAAAATACAGGTATTTCTCTTGCTCTTCACGCCAATGTCTCTCTTGGGTTTTCTGGTGTAATTCCTTGATTTGTACCCTAAATTGGATGCGATGTGGCTGAGTGCTTTCATACAGCAAATGACAGTTCATTCATTGTGATTGTTTTATATCAAAGATGCTATTTATGGTACTGTAATTTCATCAACTTAAAGCAGGAGGATTACAATTTGCTTCATTACAGAGTTTGAGTATGTGAATAGAAGTTTATAAACTGGACATTGTTTCTTAAGTGCTGGTGTTTCTTTAGTTGTGGGTGTGGATTTAGTCTCCTAATTATAGGACTCTTCTAGGAGGGACAGGTGAAGTGAATCACTGTTCTAAGGCTTTATGTTTCTTGTCCCACTCTCTAAAGAGGAGTGAAATTCTCTGTATACTTTTGTATTGTGAATATTACGTGAGGTCATTGTACTGAAGTTGTTATTGTGGAAGTGATTTATACTATTTGGTGGCTGTTTTAGTGTTGCTAATTTGGTAGCTGACAACCATGCTATGCTAATAATATGTTAAATAATTTTCTATTCTGAAGATGCTTTTTTAAATAAAGTGGTCTGCTGATCGTTTTTGATGAGTAAATCGTGTAGGAAAAAGTAAAATGCATATAATGGATACATGCAAAGATTTCTTACACTTGCAGAAGGAATTTTTAAAGAAGAATGATCATTTAGGAAAAAAAATCCCAGTGTAAACAAAGGTATACCTGCAAGTTCTGTAGTTTCATCATTCTATTCAGTCTTGGTTTTTTTCACTTTCCTTCTCTTTTTTTTTTCTTAATAAAATTCTGAATCCTGTGTGAGCAGTTTGGCATAAGTCAAACATTCCCCTTTTTGTGTCTACCGAGATATACAATTTTGGGGCTTCATAGTTATGAGAATAGAGATGGAGAAATACCACTTGAAATTTCTCAAACTTTCTTCTTGTCCAACAGCTGACATGAATATCTTTATTCTATGTGGAAAAAATAGTATTAAGTAAAGAAAAATTGATTTGTAGTGTTCTCTGAAAGCTAGTGTTACCAATGCTGCTATGTTCATGTACCAGCCTTAGTTTAAATATTTGTGTGATCTTAATTATACAGGTTTCTGTAATCCCTTTATGATGCAGTTTTATTGTTTTAGCCCAGCTACATTAGAATTGTTTTCTAATAACTCCTGACATCTGATAAAAGAATGGAGATGAAAAAAAATTTTATGTTAATGTATAAATCTGTATCTTAGATAGTATATGGAATTTTGATTGGGTGTTTTGCTTTTCTTACCCTTTCTTTTGTCAAAGTTGCAGAAGAATTGAGAGGTACAGAGAGTCACAGCAAGGATTATCAAATGGGGCAATTTTACTACAAAAAAGTATTACTATTATCTACTTATCTTTCAACCTAAAGAAGAGGTGACTAAGAGGAAGATGTGGTGATAGTTTGTAGAACATGTTCAGGAGGCAGTTGTTCAATGTCTCTTCCAATACAAGGACTGGAAAGTGTCAGCAAAGGTTGCTGGTTTGCAGGTTCAGAATTAAACAGCAGGAGATGTCGCCACATATGTTTTGTGGGTAATGGGTGAAACTCCTTGCCTTAGAGGATGCTCTGGATGTTAAAGGGGCCAGATGCTGACTGTACAAATGCCATGAAGGAATAGGGATCTGGAAAAAAAGAATAGCGAGATCTCACTGCTGAGTCAGCCACAAATGGTGTGAAGCTGGACGGATGTTTGGTAGTGTCATGGCTTGCTTGGTTCATAAATTCCTCCCTGCACATTTTGCTTGCTCGCTTCTGGGTGCAAGGCTAAATAGATTTTTTGGATTGATGTGGTACAACCACTTTTTTTTTTCATTCTGGAGTTTCAGTTAGGCTTTCAGTTTGTGGGTTTTTTGTTCTGGGGAGACTTTTTTAAAGATTGTAAATCTTCATTTTACATTAACTAATTATCTTAGAACAACTCTTTTAAAGTCATAGTTCAAGCCTTTAAGTTAGGTGAACTAAATATGATCCAATAAAGTTTCAGATTTAGAGACCTCAGGATGTTTCTTATTCACCTTGCAAAATGTTGGGGAATGATTAAATGGTAAAAGTATACAAAATCATTGCATAAAAGGGGTATGTCTAGCCTACATCAAAGAATTCTAAGCAATAAATATTACACATTTTTCTTAAGCAAAAGCTTTGCTATTTGAAAAAAAGATTTTTCATGCTTGTATTTTTCTAGTGACCTTTTGGTTTGTTTTGATGGAGGAACTATAAAGGAATTGCTTGTTTAATAACTCACAATGTAAAATTCCTTACTGTTGAGTAGTAGTGACGATCCCAGTGCCAGGAGGAAGCAGGAACACTTGCAAGAAGCCTGGCCTAGAAATGTGGCAAGAAGAGAAACATGAAAAGCCATGTAAGAGTAAATAAATTCTGGGTCATGGGGGAGCCATCCTGGGCTGACAGGGACTGCAGCTTGAGGGGTTTTGCACTTTACCTTTAATATTTCTAAACAGTCTTCAGTTCTGTGCAGTCTTCTTTTGGCCCTAAAAGCAAGTACAGGTCTTGGATTGAGAACAGATTAAGTTAATACTCTCTTCTTTTCATTTCTTTGAATAGTGATTAAGGTTTTACTGTTGAGCATATGAAATTTGGGAATTGCTGAAGAGAACATGCTTTTAGCTGAGACTCTGTAAGTGCACTAGGGTGTAGTCATTACAATTTCATCTCATATTGTTTCTAAACCAAGATAGCGTCTTAGCTCAGCATGCGGGAAGTAGTGAACTGTTCTGTATCTTTTCCTTTTCCTCATTTAATACAGAGTTTAAGCCTGCATTAATACAAGCCACGTGAAACCAACTCAGTTTCAGAATATTTGGTTCTTTCTCCTTTGATGCCGGTCATTCCCCCTGGTCACGCAACAGCTGCTCCTGCCGGGCCGCTGCTTGTGCTGCTCTATCCCAAGGTGGAAAACTGGGACAAAGACCTACCTGAGGGACTGCGGTGGATTTGTGCCACAGTCATGAGGAAACCTGAAGATTTTCTAAATGCTGTAAAATGGTGCCCGTATTTAATTTTTTTTTCCACAGTGGCTTTTCGAAAGGATTTTGTATCCCTTAATAATCTGCTACTGGCTAAAGCACATGTCTTCAAGTCATCACACAGCTCTTGGGAAACTGCTGACATATGGATTGTCTAACACTCTAGGTTTTGGTGGATTGCACATATATCTTTTAGTTTGGGTCTGATTCAAACAGAGTAATTCCTGACTAAATCTGTTAGTGAACTCATAAATGCAGGTCAAAATGTTTGCCATTTTCTCCTGGAGAGTTTGGACTGGAATGACAGCAGCTTTCTGCTTCCCTGGAAAGTGTATCCATCAGACTGGCTTTTAG
This sequence comes from Falcunculus frontatus, assembly GCA_013398115.1. Classification (NCBI taxonomy): domain Eukaryota; kingdom Metazoa; phylum Chordata; class Aves; order Passeriformes; genus Falcunculus; species Falcunculus frontatus. Next base: position 658,024 of record VZRV01007194.1, on the reverse strand, counting down.
GCATGTTCCTGTGTTTGCTGAAGTCTTCTCAAAATATTCCAGGTCTTATGTGTAAGAGCCTCTTTTCCTGACTAAAATTTGAATGACCTTGATTGCCATATGATTTTTTTATTTCTTTTAAAGAATTCAAAGTAGGACAGAAGCTGGTCATTCTTGTTTATTTTAAAAAAATCCTTTAAGAGGGATAAAATTCTATCTATACAAATTCTGCTAATCAGCAATGCTGCTTTTACTTTCCCAAACAAGCAGGGATTCCTGCTTTGGTCTGCTGGTGCTTTGAGATACCTGGTAATCTTAATTTTTTGGGGGGTGGGTGTCTATCTGTCAGTGGGTTTATTTTTTCTCTGCCTAACTCTGTATTTTTTGTGCATTTTTGCAAGTGCATGCAGTACTTGTTCAGGATAGAAAGTAGTGCAGAATGAAAAGCAAGGGTGAGGCTTTTATTTGAAAGAAAAAAAGCTGAGGAGGAAGTTCACTGCTGAAAGGGTTATTGTAATCAAGTTTATCATGAGAGCTTGCTGTTGTGTAACAGAAACTCTAGCTTGTCCATACCTGTCTTTAAGCATTACTTAATGAAGAAAGAAAACAAACCTATCAAAATATTCATGAAATTCAGTAAAATTTGTTCCCAAGCTCTTAAATTTCAATACGTTATGACAGTTCAGCTCCTTATTGGAATCCTCTATGTATTTTTAGAAAGACTACATTTTTTTAGAAAAGTTATATTGACAGTTAGCTTATGAGCATGAACAAGCTAATGCTCGAGCACGTGTCTCTCGTGGTTTAATAATATTGAAACTCATTTATTCAAGCACCACTTTAACCAGGAATCATGTAATGAAAAATGTGTTCCTCTGAAAGTAGCCTATTAAATAGTCTGTTAGGCAGCCAAAAATTTTATTTCCTAGTAAAGGAGTACAGCTGTATTGGATGTTCAGGTGGGTTTTTTTCGCTTTGTGTATGGGTTGCTGGCTCATCCTCATGCCATCTTGAATTCTTCAGTAAAAACTGCATGTATCAGTTTAATGCTGTCTCATATCCTAGCACGTATTTTTTTTTCTCTCAAAAATGCATGAACTTTGTTTATTGAGTCATTTTCTAAAATTAATCTTTTTGCTATACAGACTCTTCTCAATTCCTCTACAACAATGATCAGGAGTAGTTTGGGATTTTAAGATGTAGTAGCTGTTGCAGCTGCAACAGTTACTGAAAGGAGAGAGGAAGAGAGAGCCTGCCAGTGTGACTTCCATGATTTTCAAATGGTATCCTGACTTCTTTTTTCTTCCCTTCTGCTCCTTTGTTACTAAACAGATAACTTGGGCAACCTGTCTGCTTGTCTTCCAGGTGGATAAATTGATTTCCTTTTACTTCTTCCTTCTGCTTGATGGCAGGCTTGTAAAGGAGCAGCTTTACTTGTGTGTTTGGTCTCTTTGTCTTTTCTAATGGACGAAGTTTCACGAGATGCATGTTTCTTTGCAGTTATCTAAATGGAGTGATAGCAGTTTCACCTGTCGTCTTCTTGTCATTTGGTTCCCTTTTAATAATTCCAGGCACACCCTCTTGCTGTTACATCAGCATCTCTATGTGATTCATGGATATCAGGGTTTGGAAAAATCTGTCCACTCATTTAGTCCATGTTAAAATGAGTGCCCTGAGTCAGACGCGAGGCTCATGGAGTCTGTTCATTCTCCTCTTTCTGCTGGTGACCTCGGAAAGGAGGCAGGAGCAGGGTGCAGGGGTTCTCCCCTGTACGCTTTCACACTCGCCAACAAATCACAAACCTGGGGCATTTCTGTACACCAGTGGTGACAGTGCTGACAATGCCATGTAATCATGAAAGGATTTGGGTTTGGGTTGGAAGGGGCCTTTAAAGAGTCTCTTTAAATATTGCCTACGTCTTTTCTGTGTACCTTAGCCTCTGGCAAAGAAGGCTTTCCTGAAAAGACTACACAGAATCTAACCATGTAATGAAGTTGACTGCATTAGTTTTTTTCCAGCTAGATTAGATGGCAAAAAAAAGTTTCAGTGTTTCCTATTTTTTAAAAGTTTGTATTCATCATAATATACAGTGTTAAAGTACATTTGATTTGTGTTTGATGGCTATTAAATTAGTTTGTGGCTGCTCCAGGTGTGATGGTGGTGGTGCCTGAGAGGTAGATAGAGGTCAGGCAAGGGGGAAAACCGATGTTGTTTGAAAATAAATCAGCAATATTTGTTGGTATGTGTTTATATGGGAGGTAGCCAGATTAGTAGTACTGTAAGAATACACAAAAGACATTAAAAAAAATTATTAGCGACCACATTAATGATCTAGTATGTAGTGATTGGTCCACAAGGTCATTTCATTCAGTTTTAAATACTAATTTGAGTGTAAATTTCACAGTCAGTGAAGTTATTGTCTCTACTGTCGATTCTTTTATACAACTTGCATGCACTGTGGCTGGTGTCATCCCACATCAGGCTCATGCTGCAGATGACCAGATATACTGAACCAGTTGAGCAGCAGAAGCAAAGTAAGGTGAGCCAGGTGCCATTGAGAACTTGACTGTTCTGCTCGTTGTTGGTACCTAATTTTACCTTATGTAAATGTAAAGCCAGCTTGAGTTCTTGGGAATGTGTGTTTCAATCCAGGCAACATTCAAACATGTTTACACACATTAGGGCAGCCATTTGGTTTATTACTTTTACAATAAATGTCTTATTTTGTAGGCATGCCCTGCTTTACACAAGGTTTGAAGCAAAATTCTGGACTGTGTTGCAAAAACCCCTTCTTCAACCCTCATAACCTGTTGTTTTCCAAACCTACAAATTAAATGCCTTTCTTAATCCATTTCCTGACAAATTTACTACACTCTTTTTCAAACTCAGTCTAAGTTGAATTTGTCATCTTAAAAATGATGAAGCCTTGCTGAGTTTTGGATTATTGCCAGCATATCCAACTCTAGACATTGAAAGATTCCCTGAGACTTATAAAAAGCTGATAATGAAAAAGTGAGTCAGACCTTACTAGGTTCCAGTATTAAATGGTCATTAAACAAGTCACTTGGGAAAGATGTGCATTGTGGAATATGAGCAGCACGGGTAGAACTTTAAGAGAATGTGCAGGCGTGGGGAAAAAAAGGGTCCCAGGATGGAAATGCACAGGTAGAAGGATGATGAGAAACAGAATTGTGCTGCAAAAAATGTACTGAACAGGAAAGAAGGATGGAAGGGAAAAATAGGAAATGAATTTAGAATAACTATATAATTACTTATTTTCAGAAATAATAGAACATTATCATTATAACCTAAGCTGAATTGTGAATATTGTGAATATGTAAGTAATGGGATATTGTCCTGATACGGGAGAAGGAAATGGCCTATACAGTCGTCCAAGAAGAGAGTCAGTCAGACCACATTTAAAACAAGAAACTATGGAGCCTTCAAGTTGTTCTAGAAATCCAGCCAGTGCATACTGTTTTCTACATGTTGATCAGCAGCATTCTGATATTGTCCAAACAAGTAGGAGAGGCTGCAATCTTGGCTTACTCAAAACAATTACCTGTTACTGTGATCTGATTATCATGCTAATAGTTTGGCTCCTGTGCTCCTGAAAACCAGTTTGTTGTTTTCTAATACAGGTGAAAAATGCCATGTAACTTTGAAAGATAAAGACAACTGACTTAAATAGTTTAATGAATATTTATCATTATGAAAATCTTGTTATAGACGCTTCTTCGCTAACTCAACAGTGTGTATTTTGTTCTCCTGTGCTCAGCGGGCAGGGGAAAGTACTCTAAAGTAGTATGATCTTCTATGCTGCTTTCTGGAGAAGACCTGTAGTGACCTTATTTGTCACATGTGGGAATAAGATACAAAGGTTTTAAAGGCAAAGCTTAAAGAAAGGTCTTGGCAATCTCTGTACCCCATCTAGACAAGTTACAGACTCAGTGTTGTTGGTTAGTCTTGAAGGAATCCCAGGTTGCAAAACACCTGAAAAGGCTAGCAGGTGGCATAGCTTTAAAAGGGTTTTCTGTCAGTCTTCCTGGAATTATTAGGTGCCCTTAAGGGTTTGTAACTTGAGTTTTGTATGTGGTTTTTATTGTGCTTCCCAGGTTCCCAAAACAAGGTGAGAGTTCAGTAACTTCACATGGTGATGGACAGGGGTGTTGTCCTAATATTTAGCACAGAAATACATCTTGAATTTTTAAATTTATGATTGGATAAGTGAAAGTTATACTTGGAGAACGTGTGGCATATGATCTAACACTGTCCTCTATTGTCCAAGTACTCCTCCCTTGGGGTTTAATCATGGGTTGCTGGAGGCAGAGTTTTTTTAACTGAAGGAGGGAGGCCCTGGCTCTGCGTCTTGCTTTCCTAGTGGATTTGCTGGTTGACTTCCAGTGCAACTTGTTTTATCAGGTTTTTTTGGTTTGTTTTTTTTTTTGGCAGAGATACATAGCTCGGTAGAAAGGTGATAACTTTCATTAATTTTGAGGCTGCTTGTTTGCTGCATCTTTCTTTTTCTTAATATTGTCTCAACATTTGCTGTGTTGGTTGTGTAGAATTTGGCTGTTCTTTCTCTTTTAACCCTCTCAGTATGTTTGAAACTTAGCAGAATAAAAGATTTGCTGAATGAACTCGCAGCTCTTTCAGAGTTAAACGGAGTATGAACAGGATATGCAGTGACTGGTGAATCACAACAGCCAGTGCTTGGTTACTGAAGAAAGCCTATAGTGTCCTAAGCCCTGACCTTTCAGCCTTCAGCCCTGTGCTGTGTCCCAGGCAGGTGTGACCTTGTGCTGGATGCAGCTATGCTTGCAGCTTCCAGTTCCAGAGGTGACTGTGCTGCTGGAAGTGGAGGTCAGTTCGGCCTCATCCTCATGGCACAGCACTGCGTTGTAGCAATGGGACTACTACAGGGAATGTTTTTGAGCTTAGGGTTTAAACCCTGGGAAGTAGCAGTTGATTTGATTGATCTTTATCTTCTATTAGGATGCACATTCCAAGTGTGTTTAGATCTCTTATGAACACACATCAACAAAGAACAGTTTTTGTCGGTTAACACTGGTTTTAAAATAAGCCAAGTGGTAGCTCTCAATTTTAATTTTTATTTGTAGTTTTTATACCACTTGTTTGCCTTCACAAAAAGGAAAGCATCAGTTGTCATTGCAAGGCAGAGCATTTTCTAGCCATTTTGAAAAAGAACCAGATTGCCTTCTGTAAATTGCAAACAAACGCTTGGAAACAAAAGTAGGTGTTGGGCAGAGGGAGAAAGGTTTGATTCACTGATACCCGTGTTAGGAAAGCTGTCTCCTTGCCCTGGTAAAGGGAGAGAAGCTCAGGTAAAAGGTGATAGAGGTGTCTATTGGAATCCTGCACTTAAGATCTATATTCCTTAAAGTAGCTCAATGTCAAATTAGACTTTGGATAGCTCCATTAGTAATAGTTTAATGTTTGAGAATGGGAATGCTTCATATGACTGAATTCCCAGTATCTTAATTAATTTTCATATGTGATATATTATTAAGCTACTAATTCAACTGCTTTTCATTAGGAGAAAGCAGATTTCCTTGCTATCTAATTATGAATAGTATTCATGTAATGTTCTTATTTGAATTATCTGGGACTTTAATTTTTCTCCCAGTACACTCAAGAGGAGTTACATATGATTCAGGTTTTGTTCCAAGATTGGTTTGGTATTCAATTTTGTGTTGCCTTTTAGAAGGAATGGAAATTACTGTGAGCCTGGTCTTCCGCAGAACTCTGGTAATGCGTGTTTTTCTTGTTTCTCAAGATAGTCCTGGAGAAGTCTAAGCCAATTTTAACTCTGTTTAGAAACTATAATGAACATGATACAACTTCCTAACTGTTACAAAAAGTTACATGTGTAATAATAGGTGACAGCAGAATTATTCATTTGCCTAAGCATGTCTTCATGCAAGTCTGAACTGTAGTCTGAGGGGAGATAATTTAAAAGAAAGAAAATGTAATGTTGTTAATCACACAAAACAAAAATTGAGCATTGGCTACAGAGCTTATATTAAAATAGATGAAAGCAAATGATTGAATAAAACCACATTAGGTCACTTTATGTCTTGTTGTAGATGTGGTTTCTCTGTTTGTAATCTGAACCAAAAAAAGACCAGAAGCTGAATTCCCTCTTGTTCAGGAAAGTTTTGAAGCTGTGCACGAAGTGTAAAGCCCTGTAAGTTTCTTTTAAAGGAAGATTCCATATGAACAAATTGACTTTCTAAAATATGAATACATGACAAAGTGCTCTGCTGAATTAGAACCACTGTCTAAAGCAGGAAAATAATTGCTTTTTATACATATAGAATGGTAAAGTAGCCTGGGCAACTGAAATTGTTGCTTTTAGAGGTAAATTCAAGTAATCATTTAAACTATAGAGAATTAAGAATATTTAATGAAACAGTTCAGGTATTGTGAAATGAGGGTCAAACCTTACATCCATACTTACGCAAACTTCAGGTCCTGCTGAGTTCATTATGAATAAACATGTCAAAATCGTTCTGTAAGTTGTATTCTCCTATAGCAGCAAACCTCAATACAAATTGGGAGAACTTTCTTCATGCAGTCAATGGTTTCGAAAAGAGCATTTCAGATTTATAGTCACTAATAAATATGCAAATGTGGAAATTTTTTTTTAACTAAATTACACGAAAGATTCTGTGGAAGGGTTCTAGAGAATGTGGGCCTGGTGCTGAATGGGAATATGGTCACAAAGACCAAGGAGAAGACTGAAGTGATGATTGGTTTTCTTGCCTCAGTTTTTGAGAAGCAGGTTAGAGAAAAGGTGAACAAAGTGGACGTATGAAGGTTCATGGGCTGTGATGAGATGCTGCACAAGTGCTGAGGCAGCTGGCTGGTGCCACTGCAAGGTCACTGTCAATTTTTGAGCAGTTGGGGTGACTGTACAAGTCCTCAAGGGAGGCAGGGGATCCTTCCTCTGTTCGGCAGTGGTGAAACGCATCATGAGTGCTGCATGCTGCTCTGGGCTAGCCAGGACAAGGGAGACATGAACAAGTGGAGTGAGTCCAGTAAAGGGCTGTGGAGATGGTGGAGTGGAGCCTGACAAATGAGGGGAGGCTGAGAGAGCTGTGACTGTTCATCCTGGAGCTGGAGGATACCCAAGGCGGGTAGGATGTGGTACCTGCAGAAGGATTCCAGGAAGGAAAACCAGATCCTCCTTAGTGGTATCCAGTGACTGGATGAGAAGAAATGGGCACAAATTGAAACACAAGAAATCCCGTTTAAGCGTAAGGGAAAAAAAAAAAATCTTTTTTCCTTTGTACACTGGGGTTGGTGAAACACTCAAGCAGATTTCGCACAAATGGAAAGCTGCCATCTATTGAGATGCTCAATATCTGACGGTACGTGGTCCTGGGCAGCCTGCTTGAGCTGACCCAAGCAAGGGCTTGGACCCGATGGTCTCGAGCAGTCACTTCCAGCCTCCACCTTATGTGGTTCTCTGACCTCTTAGCTCTTTAGACAGTTCACCCTCAATTGCATCTGTATTGTTTTTTTCCCAAAGCTCTCAGTTTTTGAGCATCTGGACACATAATGAGCATCTCACAAGAAAGGTGGTGGGAGATCTGGAGCAACTTTCTATTTGTTCCTTATATATTTCATGGGATTTAAAACTTAGCAGATGTTTCTCTTTGCAGTACTGCAGTCTGGCTCCATTCTTGCGTATGTGTTCAGTCATAGAGTGCTAAAAGAATCTATGTAAATAATCCTGTAATTAAACAATTCAGAATTTAATATCAATAACTAATTTTAAATAATTAACAAATATGGTAATAGAGCAAATGTATAACCCCCTCTAACCCTGTCTTTCAGTCGTGGCCTGTATATGAAGAAGTATTCAACAAAATGCATGAGCTTGCAGCATTTTTAGACCTGCCTCGTTTTCCAGATATAACAGACAGCTGCTTCCTTCATCCAGACATGCTGTGCATGAAGTACTTGATGGAAGCCAATTTACCTGGTAAATATTTTCCCTAGCCTGAACTGATAAAATTTTTGTATGGTTTATTAAACTCTAGAAAAAAGGCTTAAATTACTATTTCAAAAGTGCCTGCTCTTTTCCTTCTAATTTATTCCCATTTAAGCTTGAAGTGAAAGATATTCTTTCTATAGAAAGCACCTTCATCAAACATTTAGAGTATGTATTATAGGCCCAGATATGCAGGGGCACTCTGATGTTGGCTCTCTAAGGCTGTGGAGTGGATACTTCATTTTAAATCTTTCAGTATCCATGTGAACTAAGAGGCACCTGTTGAATTCATGTGATATATTAACTTTAGCTAAATGATTCATGAAGTTGGGACCCCATTGCTTAGCTCTGGAATTCTCATATGTAATAGTGACTGTATATTCTTTAACAAAGAATACATTTTGTGTATTATATAATATTGTATATTACCATTTATTTTAATATTAATTGATGGTGTGACAGATCAGCTGCTGTCTCACTTGATTTATGATTTAGTTCTGAAATCATATACTGCATAACTATTGACTCTTTTTGTCTATCCTAAAATGAAGTCCTGAATATTAACTTGTCAAAGAAAGACCAATATGTCCTAGTGTGTGAACTGTCTGTTGGGTTACCATACTTTCTGTCAAATACCACTGTCACTGAAGATGAGTTACACAGACAGATCGCCTATAAATTTTCTTTTCTCAAAACATTCCAACAGTTCATAGTAGGGGAGGGAGTTACTGTCGTATTTTGCAATTAGTTACAACGAATAAAAGTGTTTGGTTTTTCTGTTTCTTCACAATTGCATGAAAAGAAGATAACCAACAGGTTTAGGGCTAGCATTCCAGAGCAATAATTCTGATTTTGTAGTTTTATGCCAGTGTTGTGATCCCATAGAGGATCACATTGTTTTACAAATTGTGAAGTATCAATTGAATAAAAAAAAAAGGCTACAAATTTGTTGTTGTCAGATCTTTTACAGAGAAAGGCAAAGCTAAGTACTCTTTAAAAATACTGCGGAAGAGAATATGTTGTCCTTTCCCCTGCAACTAAGATTTTAATACGTATAAGCATTTTTTTAAAAATTGAAAAAGGACTGCTGCTGTTGTTTAACAACTCCTAAAAAAAAAAAAAGCAATGAATTGGCAGTGTTAAAGGACACTAAATACCAATGCAGAGACTATTTTATGTATCTGAAATAAAACAAAGTATGCTGCTAGTATTTATAAGAAAATTTTGTTTCCACTTTTTTTTTAACTTTTACTGTTATGTGCGAGAGGATTAAAAACGAGTTGCTACTGAACTCTTTGTAAGCAGCAAGTGAGTATAAGTACAGCTGGATTAAAGTTGTACTTAGTCATACATTGCTAACCTTTGTGGAATCTGATGGTGATGTAATCAACTCCTGTATTTCTTGCTGAACTGGAAAGGTGAGAAATTTGGGGGATTTGTATCTGTGAAAAATAAGCAGAGTAATGAGAGACGGTATAGATAGACTGCTGTCTATCTTGTGGAGCTGCAGCTGGATCTCCCCGGTGGCTGCGATTGGGCTGCACGGGGAAAGCCGGGTGTGACCTCAGCAGCTTTGCTGGGAGAGCAGCAAGTGCTGCCCTGCCACAATCAAACTGCTCTCCAGACCCAGCCAGCTTCTTTACAACCAGCCCCGTTCCTCCTCTGTGCAGTGTTGATACCTGCCGTGGGTGTTTAGTCAACATGCAGGAAAAATGTTTGTGACAAGTTTTTTGCTTTTGGGGATTTTTTAAAAATATATTTATGTGGATTTATGTGCAATAGCCTTTCCCACAAGAATGTTCAGGATGATCTCACTACATAGTTCAAGTAACATTGAAGTACTATTAAATATGCGATTTTTTTACTCTCCATATGAATACCTAGTAAGTCACAAGTGTTTTCCATGGAAGCACAGTGAAGATTACCTAGTGTTTTTAAAAGTATCCAAAAATACTCCTCAGCCTGAAAAATATGGCTGTCAAATGGTCCTGAAAGACCTAAGCAGTGTTTTCCTCAAATAGCCAACATATTTGCACTGTAAAAATATTTCTAGCTTGTCTTAACATTTTATATTTTTATTTATATTAATCAGATGAATTGCATAACTGGACTTGTCGAGTGGTGAAAAAGATTGGTATTGGAGAAGTGGATTTCCTGACTCTTATGCCTGGAAATAAGTCAACAAGAAAAGTGAAATACGATGTTCTTGCTGCAGCAGTTATTGTAGTTGTGCTCAAATTACTGTTTTTATTAGATGATCACTATGAATGGTAAGTGTACAGACAAATATGTAGCAACCCCCAAATTTCAAATAGTGCAAATGCTTATCTTTGATTGTTCTTTCTTTAGAGTTAAATTTATGCTATTGGAATTTCAATTAAGTTCATTAGCTTTAACCATACACGTAAAGGTATTTTAGACATGAAATACTACTTACTTTTAAAATTTGTTGGGTTTTATCTGAAACTTGAAATAAAATTAGGATGTCATTTTTGTCAGTTGTATTTGAACTTCATGTGAAAAGTGCAGTATTTGGATCTACAAAACAGCCTGATTTTTAAATTTTTTTTACAGGTTACTTTCAGAGTTTGCTGAAGAAAGAAATAAAAATAGCGCAGAAGGTACATAAATATTCTAGTAGAAGCAGTGTTATGATTTTGTAAATGAAGCAGTTTTGTAATCAGGCTTAGAAAGACTTCTCTTACTGATCATTAAAATGTGTTTTTGTCATTCTTTAGGGGAAATTTTATTCAGAGAAAAGAGTAGATCCTGTTCATGTAAAATGGCCTCAGTGTACCTGCATAATTCCTATTGTTCTGCATACGGGAATTTGGTACACGTTTTGCTGGGTGCCTCTCTGCTTCTGCTTGTGCATGTTTGCCTCTTGGTTTTGAGTTTTATGCTTGGTAGGTGGAGATGAATGGATACACCATGAAGAGGGAACACACTTTGATCGTAAATAGCAGATACTTACTAGGGGCATCAAACCACACTTACGATAAAATCCAAACTTGTTTAGTCTTGTTAAATAAAATGTCTTAGTGTGTAACATATTTCAGATGTAATCTAGTTTCTTAGTCCAGATAATCCTGAGAGAGTGTGGAAAAGCTAGCAGTAATTAAGATAGAGAAGATAATGGTGTGAACATGGTTCTTTGAGGGCAGAAAGACCAAATCAAAGATTAGAAATCTTCAGGAAGATGTTCCATGGCCCGATCCAAATCACAGTTGAAGATAAGATCCAAGATGTGTTACAGTGGTTTATCAGTTAGGCCTTTTATCCAGTTTTGGGTCATTTTGACCGTTCTGTTGCTTTGTTTAAAATTTAGGTCCATAATGAAATTATGGTGTTACTCATGTGTGAGCCCAATTACTGCTGTAACTAGAGACAGTCATCACTGTTAACTAAAACTGGTAATTTTCACATTCAAGTAGATACACAAACTTAGGGTGGATTTTTTTTTTTCCTTTTTTACTTCCCTTGAAAACTTGAAGTACATGATAGTGACAAGAGTGGGGAGTTGTGCAACTGCTTTACAAGCTGAGGCTCACAGCCATTAATGTCTTAATGGGGTTTCTCCCTTATTAACAAGTCTCATTGCCCTTGGGAATTAACAGCTCATTCTTTGCCCACTTTTTTACTTTAAAATCTGCTGGTGCAAATGATCCATATGCTCTGTTGTGTTGTCCCTATGCTTAAAATGTTGGGGTGATGGTGAGCAGCTGCGCAGAGGAGCTGATGTGAGAATTTCTGTTAGAGCACTGATGAGTGCCAGAGCTCAAAACTGCCTCTGGCATTTTCCCAAAGTTAGAGTGCTGAAATGAATAATGGTAAATACTGAGTTTTAAAGATTCAGTTGATGTTGACTCCATTCTCAACTATCCATTCTCTAGTATTTTTTTTTTCATTAGAAAATAGTATTTCAGCTCCTACATTTCTGCAAGTCACACTGGATGCAGTACAATAGATAGCTGTAGTTACTTACTGTGTGTGTTCGGTGAACTGCACACATCCACAATACGGGTTTTGTTCAAATGAAACATGGTTGAGATATATATAGGTGTATGTGTGTGTGTGTATGTATGTGTGTATCATAGAGCTGTGTATTTTCCAGCCAGCTCAGCTATATGAATGTCAGAGCAGCAGTACTGGCCAGGTAAAGGGTTATTACAGTGTAGCATCATGTCTCTGGCAATGGGTTTGCGTGTGACAGATGCTTAATAATTCATATGAAGTTTAACACAAATTTCTACCACCTCCCACACTGCTCTCCCAGCAGTTTAGAGTATTTATTTAAACCTCTGGGTTTAAGGAGTTGATAAAAGAAGTTGTATGTAGACCTTTGAATTTCAAGGACTACTGAGGGGTCTTTGTTTCTTTTGTATGTCTCTGGCTTTTTGAGACCATCTATGTTTTTATCATCTAGACATTCTGAGGCAGTGTCGGTTGTTTTCTTCATTTCGTTTGTTTTTAGTGTGTGGGCCCTTTTTTCTCAGAGTTTGTACTAAAAGGCAGGAGACATGCAGTTCTTCTAATTAGATTGTTTATTAGGTTCTTATCGGAGGCATTTTTGCATGGAGTGAGCTTGCAAGTTAGTAAGGTGGAAAATGGCCCCGAGTTCTGACCTCCAAGGCCAGTTATACCCCAAGCTATCCAATTATAAATTGCCAACAAATTTATTTTTACTTATAAACCAGTAGTAGTCATTCATTTATCACCTGCATTGCGGGCTTTTTGACCCAATAATGAAACACCTAGATTTGTGGAGAAGAAGGAAGAAAGAAGAACAAACCCACGCCCAAAATCCTCCACCTTGTTACCTACACCATTACTAATATCCCATAAACCTAATTTTTTCTACATCTCTACATATTCCACCCAGTGAACAGATTTCTTTTTAATTACACAGTAACATTCACAGTGTTATTACATAAAGAAGGAAGCCTTTCCCAACGTCTCAGGTCAAATGTGGTGTGTTTTTGAGGATCATCATCAGTAAGCACAGAAAGACTGAAATTCCCACAATCTAGGGTTCCAACAAGGCAGGATAGTGCAAATAGCAGAAATGCAGATAATACAAAAGGTATATAAGTTTGATTGTAAGAACAATATATTCACCTTCAGGAGAGATTAAACAGCTGGCTGGCAAAGCTGAGTATGACACAAGCATTGCATACAGTGCAGCTGGGGCGATGGGGAAATGCAAAGTCTGGTTAATTCACAATGCAGATATTCCACCCACAGGGAACAAGAGTTGATTATTTTTAAATATATAAATCTACATCATATTTCTGTTTGGAATTCTTACCCTTACTGTACCCAGTTGGTCTGCTTCAGTCTTGTGCCTCTTTGGAGAATCAGTGATAAAGGTGCTTCTATATGTCCTATGCCTTCATGTTTTTGCATGTGCTGGTAAATACTTGTTCACACGTCAATGAGTGAAGTTCCTGTGCTCAAAACCATGGGAGGCTGATACAAAGTGAAGACCACTGTCTAGTGTACCTTTCCAACCCTGTAAGGTGTCATGGCTAGTAGGGTGGACAGTGATGAAACTGTGTGAAATTTTATGTCTGAGCTTCTTTAGGTTTTATTTGTTTAAACCTAAGCTTGATGTATAGTTTCATTAATCCCTTGAATTCAACTTTCAAACAGTTGAAGGCCACTTCACACAGTGGAGAGCTAGTTCATTTGGTAGAGAGGAGGCAGTTTCTAGACTTACCTTTCCAGAAAAGAGGGAAAAGGGTTGAATTATGCTAAATCTGTGAAATCTAAGATACAGGGCTTCTTTGCACTTCATATGACATGCTGTTCTTTCACTCAATTTCTCCATTTCTCTTTCTTACAGAATTATTAGATCAAGTGTATTTTCTTTAAGCATTCGGGGTAGTTTGCATACAGGTGCAAGATGCAGGGTCTAACTGCTTGGAGACCACCTTCTCTGTAATTTCTTTCATTTCTTCCCAAACTAAAATGTGCATATTTTATTCAGGTGGTCCATATTTTGAGTTCAAGAAGTGGTATGAGGTGGTAAAACAGTCCTTGGATATGGAGCAAAAGAAATTGGATGAAGAAAGAGCCAAGTAAGAGGTTTTTAAGTACTTCTTCTTTAAGGTAGACAGTTCTACGTGAACTTCTGATCCCTACAGAAATAAAAAAAGTTAGAAATTTGCTCCACATGTCCATCCACCAAGCTTGAGTGAATAGAATGATTAAATCGCTGTCTTGATTTTCTGTTTACACTCACAGTGTTTATCCAGGTTATTAATTAAATGCTCGCTTTCTGTGAAAAATAGTTTATACAGCTGAACAATTAACTGATTAGCGTTACAGATCTAGGCTAACGTGCCTTGGTTTGCCTACTCAAAAAAAGACTTCGTAGATACGTTGGAGGGGCAGTGGCTTTTAATAGCACTAGCCATTAGATTATTTTGATTTTAATTTAAAACTCTAACAGTATTTGTAATAAATTGTTATTTTATTAATTTGCTCCCACTTTCTTTTTATTGATAGTTCTTATGTCTCTTACTGGTAGGTATCTGTGGAGATGTGAAAAGCCATTGTTTTATTCAGTCAAGAATAAATCTAAAGTTCTAAAGAGAAGACGTGAGTAAACTTTGCTTTTTCCCAGCAACACAGAAATCTGCTCCAACTTTTCCCATCATAGAAAATCTTCAGCCCTGACTGATAGCATTTACATCTTAAAATATTTTGTCTCCTCTCTTTCATCTCTGGGTACAATTAATGTAGTACTATTTTACAGCCCGTGGCTGGAATTTTTCAAACACACACAACTGAAACTGCCTTTGCCAGTCTTCCTAACAATCTACTGAACCACTTCTCAGAATGAGTGCTCTGTCCTCATCTTGTCTAGTGTGCCAGCTGCCTTTATATCACTATTGCTTGTGAGTTGTTGTTGGTCTTCGTAGCTTTCCTGTCTGTTTCCTCCTTTACTTTCTGTATGCTTTGGTATGAATAGCCCAGTATGTCCTTTGGTAGATCTTGCATGTCCCTCTTCTCTCCCACTCCTTCTTGCAGCCTTCTACAGCAAGGAAAGCTCTACTTGAGCAGCCAGCTCAAGTTGGAATGCAGGTACAGCTACTGTATTTTAGTAGCTCTGGAAGTACTTGTGAGAAGTTTCTGGGGTTTATGTTGACATAAAAACACAGAAACAAAACAGCAAAACCCCACTTGTCTGTAGAAATAAGGAAAACCAGAATTTTTTTCTGCCAAATTAGATCTGGAGTTCTTCATTCTACATGTTGTACTATCCAGAAAACAGCAGGTATTTGGAGAGAGATATTAAATGTGGCAAGTGGTATTTTTCCTTTTATATGCTCTTCTCAGTTTCTGGAAGTGACTGGTTCAGGGACTTCTAAGCAAGTTTTATAATCCTATTTGGTTTGAATTACGCATGTTGGATTTCTCCTTCAGGAATTCAGCGGGGGTTTTTCTAAGTACTTACTCTTCAAAATTCATTTGGGGTGATCCTGCAGTCAAGTCTTGTTCCGTGGAAAACCATGTTTAGATTTATTTATTTCAAGCTGATTATTTACTCAGATGCCCTTTAATTCCTGCATTTATAGGAAAAGAGATTCCTCTTCTGGTTCTGCTTCTCTTGTAGCTAGAAGAGGGCCACTTAGATTACAGAACTTTATCATAGTGTTGTGAGCAGGAGTATCACATAATTGTAAATGGGCAGGATTAATCTTAAAATAAGTGCACCATAGTAGAGACAGTGCTCTAGAACACTTATGTGCCAGGTACTGATTTTCAGAAACCTTCCTAAAACTTTGATTTTGATCACAGATTTTAATGTCCTCTTGAAAGAGACTTCGCAGTCCTTGGATTACTTTAGGAGGTTTTTTTCTGGGTTTTTGGGGTTTTTTTTCAATATATGAATGAGTTTATTTAAACACAGGTCATAAAAAGAAGTTAAAGCTCCAGCAATGTTTCTTAACCTGCTTTTTATCCTAGGGAAACAAGGCATAGGCAGTCATAGAGTGTGTGCTGATCTATCATGATACCTTCTTTCCCTTCTCAGCCTCAGTAACTTAGGGAAGTTTGTCGTTCATTCACGAGCAGTGGGCAAACACGGAGTGGGGATCTTTTGTTGTTGGGGTTTTTTTTTCCAGTTGAAATCTGCACCATGAAAAGCTTAAGCTTGAATCCATATGTGTATGAATGTGCTTTCTATCAACATAAAAATCCCAGCAATTTCAAATGGATTTTACAGATTTTACTCGCAGGAATCTTTTAGAGTGCTCCACTGCTAATATCATTAGGTATGAAAGACATGGCATTTTGAATTACGTTTCAAAATGTTTCACTAAAACCTGTAAAGAGTGTGGCAGAGAGAACATAGAGACTTCCAGGATTTCTCAGTCTCTCACACAGAGGTTTAAAGAAAAAAGAAATTTTAAAAGCACAAATACCCCATTTTCTTCTTGTTTTAATCACCTCTAAACAGTATTCTGATACTTAATACTTTTGTGTTTGTTTCTTTTGTTTCTCTTTGCACAGAAATGGTTGTGAACTTACAAAATCAGTTTGGCAAGCTGTCTGGTTCAGTGCGACGTGCTGAAAAGCCAAATCCTTCAAGTTTTCAGTTAAGTTGGTCTGAAGAAAAGACAGATGGGAGTTGTTTTCACAGGCATAGCCTGAAGGGAGTTTTGCAAGAAAAATGTGGTTTACTGACTGCCATGAACCCTGACTATTGGCTGTGTACAGTTAAACTATGTAATGAGAAGTAAGTGTTCACATTTTTGCTAAATACATTTTGGAAAGTTCTCCTGAAAGTAATGTCCTGTACATATATTTTTGCAAATGACAAATACAGGGTATGGGCACAGCTATGTGTTAACATATAGTTACAATCATTTGTAGAAAGGGGTGTGTGAGGAATGGATAGGCTCGGACTGTGAGTAGACAAATTGTAACATGAAGAGTGATCAAAGTCAGCTTATGAGAAGAGAGGAGACAAAATCAACAACTAGAGTCACATGGCAAGAGTAGCAACTAGATACAAATACTCACTTCATAGCGTTTTATAAAAATCCTGTGATGCAACTCTCCAGAGAATGGGAAAGCAGTCCCATTCCTCTCCTCCCTGGCCTCTAAAAAAGCATAGAAAATTAATTTTCCAAATCACTTTACTCATTTTGTGATGGCCTTAATCACAATGACTTCTGGATCATTTGCCAGACTTTGGTTCTGCTATTGGTTGTATTAGGAAACCCTAATCCAGAAGAGGAATGTACTGGTGAATATCCATGAAAAAGATCAACTCTGTAGCTGGCTTGGATTACCTTGAATTTCTCATGTGTGCAATTGGAGGGTGTTTCTTTGGAAAGGAGGTTGGGTTACATTCATGTGAAATGAGATTTCATTCATCTGTTGAATAACATGTGAAGTCTTTATCTGGTATATAATTTGAAATGGCATTCAGAGATCAGTAGCCCCGATATAGTCCTGATTTTGAAAACATTAAATCCCCCTTGAAAATAACTGGATTTTACAAGTATGCAGTCTTTTCTGTCTTTCTGTGGATTTATTTGCTTATCTTTATTTTCCTTTTCACATTATTTTTCACATACCCACTGTGACAGAAATAGTTTGGAGTAATGTAAGCACAGTGTTCCATTACAGGAGCTTTGGTTATACGGATTCATTCTTTTGTATGAATAAGAACCTTTTTTTTTTTTTTTTTTTGAAGGGAGTAAAGGTAATAATCCTTTTATCACAGATTTACGTAAATCTTATGTACACATTGAATGAGTGGATATTTTGGTGTATGTTTGTGTGAATAATCTTCCATGCAAAGTCTGTTTTTAAGCCTACATTTTCATATGTAATATATTAAAATGTTAATGGCAAACTGTCGTAGCCTTCATGAAACAAGATTTGAATTTAAATTCTTACTGGTTAAATTTCCCATTATATCATTTGCAATGCAAGTAGTTAATTATACATCTGACACTTACTTAACATTGGAAAACAACATCTACTCCCTCAGATATGAAGGTTTATCCTCTGTGTATGTAGAATAGAACAAAAAAAAATCTTACAAATTCTCTTTCTCTAAAAATTGACATGGTCTAACTGGACTGCTGAAATGCTTTAATCCTGGGACTGAAGTGTGATTACAGTTTCAGCAGAGCTGAGATCAGTAAAATGGTTGGTGAAATGGTATTACATTTTATTTTAAAACTTTCTTTCTTTTAAACTGGATTCTAAACTGATTTGCTGTGGAAGTCTTCAGGTGACAGGAGTTGTGCTCAGTGATTGTAAAAGTCTTTTCCAACCTAAAGGACTGTGAGATTCCATACGTGATGATGTGTGTGAAAAATGTTGTAATGCTTTTGGGGGATGTGAGGTAGGGCAGAGGATGGGATGTATGGCATGAGAGACCTAGTTCCAGATTTCCAATGTGCCAGACTTCAGGAGGCTTTGAACAGACTGTGCTCCCTGAAGTGCACCTTACTTGGCACTCAGGATGGGTCTGGCTGTTCCTCCAGTTTGAGGTAAAATGTAAATGTTTGCTGGGCCAGAGGGAGTGAGCAAATGACTTTATAGTCTAGTAATTAGCACACTTACCCGTAAATTGGGACAGACAGGTCCCAGTCATTGTTCTGGTGAATATTTAAGACAGCTGCTCTGAATCAGACACAGGGAACATTTTAAACTGCTTCTCCACATCCCAAGGCAATATCTAGTAAGTTAGAAGTATAGGATTTATAGGTGAATAGCACCTGAACATAGCAATGTACAGTGTTTTTATTTAAAAATTGAAACTTTACAGTATTTTAAACCAAATTTGAGGTTTATCCAGAACAGGGTATTTTTCCAACCTAACTTGCTGAACTTAATGTTTACACAGCTATCTCTGCAGCTCATCCTCTGTGTCATCTTTTGTTTGGTCTGACTTGTTACCAGCAAGTCTAGTCTGCTATTTTCGTTATATACTTCATCAATAAAATCACCTCATCATTTTTATTAACATTTTCACCACAAAAGCTACAAAGTAATTAGGCAGAAGGCTGCTACAGCACTAATTACTTTCTGTTCACCTCGTCGGTGTTTGCTCCAGTGTTTCCTGTATTACTCCATTGGCTTGACTTGACTTTTCTCTCTTGTTTCTAGACACGTAGTTTGTATTTAGCACACAAAGGCAATGGACAATAAATGAATGGGTTATTATCCCATGACATAGAGTCAGGAAAATGACAGGGGAGCCCTATGGAGAGAGAAGAACAGAGTAAAGAGCCTGAGGTGTCTGAATTGGATAATCTTAGAAATTTTAAAAATAGGATGAGGTAGTCATTTTAATAATTCGCTACGTTTGCTAAAAGCTGGAAGAACAGCGATTCCGTTTAGTCCAGAAAGGCAAAGAACATATTCTTTGCCTGGTTTAGGTAAGATCCTGATTCATAGTGCAGGAAGGTATAGTGGTTTTTCCTTCTTATTGTGTTTGCACCAGCTCTGAAGGTGTTTTGGTCCAGTCCTCTACTTAAGGGTTTTGCAGGAGTGGATCACTTCACAGAGTGAACACTGTAAACTAGAATCGTGATTTATGCTGTTGGTAAAATGTAGAGTTTGCCTCTAATTACAGTTAAATATATAAATGCTAGCTAAATACTAAATGCACTTGTAATTTAGGGCTTTTATTTTTTCCCCATTTCTTTTCAGATTGTGTGGTCATCTGGCTCATTACAGAGAAGTGGAGTTTCCCCAGAGTTACCATTTTGTACTAGGGTTATTCTCCTTTCTTCTGAGGATTCAGCCCTCTTACATTCATGATGAGGTGTGTATGATAGAACACAAACTTTTTAATAAAATACTCTATAAAAAACTAAAATACAACACAGTCTTAAGGAAGTAAAAAAGGCCTAAAACCCCCAGTATTAAACCCATGTAAATTGGTTGGATCCCAAACCGTGGTATTATATCTAAACTTATACTGATTCTTTTGTCTTGTGGACATTTTTTAAGATAGTAGTGCTGAGATCTACTACTGTACTACAGTTTTAGTGTCATTTTATCTATAATTTAAGTCACTGATACTGGAAAGTAAACTGCCAAGGAAACTATTAATCACCATTAATTTCATTAATTTGCATCAGAGCCAACAGGAAGCTGTGAAATTACCATTTTTTTAGGGCATAATTGTACATACTTTGAGTGTACTGGACATGACATTAGCATCTAATTACATAGTGAGATTTTGCAATTAAAATATCTATTTTTTTACCTACTGTTGTATGACAGTAAATATATTTCTAGAAAATAATGTTTATTTTGTTTTTAAATACTGTGTTAACAAATAAAAGAAGCAGTTGGTTGATGTTCACATTGCAGTGAATTTTTTCTCTTATTATTTCTAAACAGACATTCCAGTTGTTCTGGAACAACTCTGGCACTGTTTTCTACATTTCCTTGCATCCTGTGTATTTCCCAGTCTCTTGTTATGCCTGAGCCTCTCATTCAGGTTAACACCTTTCAGGTCCACGTTCCACTTCAGGCTTCACAGATTTTGCAGATACTTTTGTACCTCGTATAAAGTCTGATCCTATTTCTTGTGCAGTGGTAGCTGCCAGGTCCTCCTGTTCTTCTTTTGCAAGGCTGCTGTTAAAGCCTTGAATTTCTTCTGACCACTTTATTACCCATCATCTTCAGCAGCTGGTGCTTTGTCCATTCCACCAGTTTCTCATGCTCAATCTTATTTATGCACCATGTTTATATACTGTCCCAGACAACATGTAAATGAAGTTGGGTGCTGCCACTACGTGAAAGACACCATAACATATACATACATATGTTGAACTGAGATGCTGTGTCAATACCCAGATGAATAATGCTGCTTTCAGCTGAATGAAGTTAAATTCGTCGCTTCCAACCATCAGTACAGAGTACAGAACTTGCCAGATCTATTTGATCAAAACCAACAGCTATTTCTAAGCATTATTATAACTAAGAAAAATGGTGCCTGCAGACTTGACAAAGAGTAATGACTTCCTCCCTGAGCAAGGGCTTCAGTGACATGTAATCTGGGAGGGTAATCAGTTCAGTGAGTAGATTACGAAGGGTTTAAAATCCATTGCAGTTCAATCCATGAAGTTGTTTAAAAATCAGGAACAGATGAATGATAGTAGAGGTGATGCACTGCCCTACCTGTCTGGGAGCAAGTGATAAAGTGGTACTTCAAATACAGGTAGGGCAGACAGGACTATTAAAGGTGAGTTTTAATAGTTACATGGAAATACTGGCAAACCAGGAGGCTTCACTGGCTCAGTAAAGGCAGGAGGTAATATGGTGTCCTGATTTGGGGTGACCCAAAAGATGTGGGGTGAAAGTTTTTACTTTTTCAGGTATTTTAATTAGTTATTGTAGTACAGGGATTTAGAACAATGGTCCTATAAAGTGACTAACGTGCAGATGAGAAGGTATAGTTTTAGCCATATAGAGTTAAACTGTGCTTGATGTGGGAAGAGGAAAGAGTAGACTGAGTTACTGCTTGGTGTATGTGTTAAGAGATTTCCTAAGTGGGCACAGTTTAGTATGTCTAAATCTATTGCCGCGCTGTGCTAGATACCTCAGACTTCTGGCGAGGTGTGTCTGAACTGATGTTAACATTAATGGACTTGGAACATACCAGTTTAAATCTCTTGTGTCTAGTGTTTGTGTTTTAAAATTAGCCATTACCTATTATGTTTGACCTCACCTGAGCGAATTACTAATATCTGTAAGTATTTGGTAAAATTATTCTTTGTACTTTTCTAGATGAGTATTTGTATCAGTTAAAAATCTACAGAAATGTAATACACATTGTCACTCTTTTCAACAGCGCTGGCTGAAACGACTGAAAGCGTCTCATTCTTTTTACTGTAATATCTGTTAAAGTTTTGAATTAACTATCTAAAAGACACCTTGGTATACATAAAGGATTAATTTAATTCAGAAGTCTCTATTTGAAAAGACTTACGCACTTAATTACAGGTATAGCTTTCTTTTAAAACTACTGTAGTAGTAAAATTTGAGCTTCATAAATTAAAAATACTGTGCTCATTGTTACATTGTTACAAACGTAAGAAAGCTCCCTTAGATGTTAGAGTAAATTAAGGCTGTACTTTAATAAACTGGCATAAAGCTTGCAGTTAATCATCAAGAGCCGTGTGCCTTTTGGACACACAGGCTAAGAGTCAGATTTAAAATAAAGGGTGTGCCCCAAAAATGCTTATGTTAGTTCTATCCAGTTTAATCAATCACCACTTGTGTTGGAATAATGGTGTTTAAGAAGCAGACGAGCCACAGGAGTGCTGTATCTGCAGTGAAGTGTAGCTGAGCTCTCCTGGGACAGCTACTCCGAATGCAGTTACTACAACCCGGAGGCGGAGCCGCGCCGCCAACAGACAGCTGCCGGCATGGCTGAAGGGCAGGGTGTCTGCACAGCCCGGCACTTCCAATCACCTCCTCTCTCGGCTTGGAAATTACAGCTCCTTTCTGGAACTGTTTGCTGAAAGCGTCCAGGTAAAGCTCAGCGACTTTTTCTTACTCGCTCCCGTGGAAATTTTGAGTAAAAGAGGCTCCCCTTGTTTAGTTTCTTACTCTAAAATTTGAATGACAGTTCTTAAGTATCTAGATAAAGGCAAGTGGGGGTTTTAAGAATAAACTTTTAGAACAGTATATACTGAGAAGACTGAATTAATTATTAACTTAGACAATAGCAAATCAGTTATTCTAAGACCTTCTGCCTTCTAAAGTGAATTTAGTCTTTTTCCTAGTTTATGTGTTAGGAAAAAAGTGTGTTTAAGTGGGCAAAAGTAACCTTGCTTTATAAATTCTCCTAAATGCAACCTTTCTGTTGTTTTGGTGGAGAAATATGACAGATGTCTCATTTTCTTTTGAAAGGCACAGCCTTCAGCAGAACTAGTATTTTACCTTTTCTAGTTTTCCACTACCTTAGTGTGTCTGTGTTCTCAGTATCAACTTAGTCGAATAAATTTCTCTTTTCGAAGTTTTTACTGTTGTCCAGACCTGAAGGAGAGGTGTTTGACTTATATAGAGTTGAATGAAGGCCCTGAACCTGATTTAACCAGAGAATGAGAATCAGCAAAGCCCAATGCCTGTAAGCAATGCTTATCTAATTTATTTGCCATAGTGTATTGCATGGGCTTCACTACAATTACATCTTTTTTAACCCATTTTTAGCACAACCCCTGAAACAATTGGGTGCAGAAGATTTAAGAAAGCTTTGTGGCAGTACTGCAGGCAAGGCAATGAGTATCTTGCTTTCTCATAACTTCTTGGAAATGTCAGAAGTCCCTTCCTCAAATGACTTTTCTCCTGTTTTGGACAAATAAGACTTATGCTAGTTCTGAATAAAACATTACTTCAGGATATTGTAGTAAGTTGTCAAGAGGATGCTCTTGCAGTGCTGGGAGCAAAAGAGCCAGGATCCAGAGGGCTTTTGGGACAGGTAAAGTCTGAAAATGTTAAATCCCCAAATAAGGTCTCTCCCCTAGCTTTCCTGTCCTTTCCCCATGTCAGGTTGAGTAAGTTTTATTCTTCACAGGCAGAGAAAAATCAGGATAACTCTGTGTAATTAATCTTCTATTTTGATCCAAAATGGAATGGGCTTCCCAGCACATATGGTTGTACATATTTCCTAGCTGAGCATGTTAGCGTGTGGGTTGGTTACAGCAGTGTCTCCCACTGCATTTGTCCTTGTGCTAAATGCAGGATGCTTGCTTTCCAGCATCTCTCCCACAGTTACTGGTCCTGTTGCTCCTCATGTGTGAAGCTCTTTGTTCCTGGCCAGGTTAGATGAGGGGGAGCATAAAGGGGATGCTAGGACGTGAAAACGGGGATATGTGAAAGATCTCTCACTGCTCCTTTTGCTAGGATGCTGCTGAAATGGTGAACAAGAGTGAGTAAGGATTACCAGAACAGGAGATGGAAGCTGGTGTCCTCACGTGAGGTGATTGCTGCCCTTGTGCAACTGCTAATGGCAGCATTTCCAGAGCCCGAACATGCCCCCCCCGCCCCCCCCCCATCCTTGGCATCTACACTGCCTCCAGCAGTCCATCAGGTGGTTTTAGAAGAAAATACAAGCACTTTCTTCTGATAACCTCATAGCTGCTCTCTATTGTAGAAGTACTCTGTGTCTGCTCGTGGACCACCCCATTGTCCCAGCAGTGGCTTTGCTCACCAGCTGCAGACCCTGCCAGTGCCTTGTGACAATGCCACCAAGCATCTTCAGTGCCTATGTTGTGATCCTGGGGTGCTTCTTTTGTGCTGTGTTGATATAAAATTGTGGCAAACCATTGTTTCCTGAACTGAGCCCCGGGGCATTCGGAACTCCTGACCGGGCAGCTGTGTGGCTTTCATGCTGTGGAGCAAAGTAGATTGGGCAGGGAACAGTGGGCAGCAAAGGACCTGCCCATGCTGTTCTCTCACTACACCAGTATGGATCTGTGTGGCAGGACCTATGGGCACAGCAATCAGTCCGAGAGGAAGCACAATATTAAGAAGAGATGATAAATGCTCAGTGAAACTGAATGACATGCTAAAGATTTTATTATCAATAAAATTTTGGGTTTCAGACTGACTTTTTTTTTATATATAGGCTGCTGCAAAATTGGTCAACTTACATTGTAGTAAATTCAGAGTGTCCTCAGTCAGGCTGATGGAACTGCATCTCTTGACCCTGAATAGTCTGCATCCTTGTAACAGTATCTACATTATCTTTAGGGATAAATACAGAATCAAAAGAGGAATCTTTAAGAAGTGTTTGCAATATTGCATATAGGGGATATGACTGAAGTGGAAAGCAAACTGTTTCTTCTATATTTCACACATTGTGGTTTCATTTATTATTTTACCTTTTTTCCCCCAGCCTTTTCCATCTCTTTCTTCCAAGGCATTTCCAGCTTCTTTTCCACTGTCACTTGTCTGTTTCTTTCCATTGTGCCTTCTTTCACGCCAGTTTCCACTGAGTTTCTGAAAACTCTGTCTGGGCTTTTCTTTTTTCTTTTTTAGCTCTTAGATGCCTTCAGGCTTATTCTGCAGGGGTCAGTGATCAGCTTTGGGCTCACTTTTCCAGGTCTATCCTTAGCAACCGTAGAGCTGTTGGTGGAGAAGGAAAGCTTGCCTGGTGTGCTGTGTAATGGAGAGCATAGGAGCTTCATTGCTCTTTACATTCAGCTCTGCAGCCTAGCTGTTGTATCTTAGGGATTCAGATTAAACAAAAAGTATCTTGTTTTGACTCCCTGCTGTGTTTTGTGAAATCAAAAGTACTGCCACAAACCTGATGCAACTTGTTTGTTTATTACACAGGTGTAAATGACCAGAGCATGTAGATGATAATTATCAGGTATGAGATTTTAAACCCGTATTTGTTAGGTAAGTCATAACAGTAGCTAATTCTTGTCCAGAATAAATCCCAGTTTCTCTTGACAGCGATGTCAAAAGACACACTGGGAAGAGTGGCAGGCATGACGGGACAGTGCTCAGCCTGATGGCTGCCAATGGTGTATGAGTGTGGTGGGGTTCCTTGCGTGTTTTGAGTGGGATTCATTTAAAAGGAAATGAATGTATGAAGAGAGGAAGGAGAATGCTGAAGGAAGGACTGAGGCAGAGGGAAAGGTTAAGGGAAGGGTATGAGAGGTGGAAGAGAGCAGTGAGTTTGAGGTGAAAGGGCTGAGTGAGGGAAGAAGTTGAAGGGAAGGCCAGTCAGCACAGGGCAAGGGAAGTCCTGCCAGAGCACTGCCCCACCAGGCTGGCATGGCTTTATGCCCCAGCCAAAGCTCTGCTAAATCCTTTTGTGCTTCTTGCCTGATTTTACTTGGTGGTGATGCAACCCAGTTAGTGACATCACATAAATACACCTACAAGT
The DNA here is from genome assembly GCA_013398115.1 of Falcunculus frontatus. NCBI lineage: Eukaryota > Metazoa > Chordata > Aves > Passeriformes > Falcunculus > Falcunculus frontatus. The sequence goes on along the minus strand of VZRV01007194.1, from coordinate 632,135 downwards.
GGTGTTGCAGAGTCTAGATTGTGACCGGCAGATTAGTCAGTGGTGTCACAATCCTGTGTTTATATCACTGTCCCCTGAATGTGGAAGCGATTGCTATGGTGATAACCAAGTTTTCATCAGTGGATCAGGATGTTAAGGCATCCCTTTTGCAGAGACAAACAGCTTTGAGTTATTTGGAATAAAATCATGATAAACTCAAATTAAGTAGAAATACCAAGTGTGGCACATCCCTAAGATTTTAGCAGTTGGGGTGCAATATAAACATGTGACTGAACTCTAGCACATCCTGCATCTGGGTCACCTATGGCTACAGGGCAGTATTATATTTTATTGTTAATGAAAAGTGTGCACCCGTGCCAAAAAGCAGCGATCGCGTCTGCACATCCCAGAATTCTATGCAGAGAAGCAAGGAGCATAGGGAGTGAATGACACCCGAGAAAGTCAGCAGTCCTTCCCAGTATTTGCGATTTTGAGATGGTTTTGTAATTTGTATCAGAAACAAAGCAAGTTATACTTGTTTGGAAAAATGTAACTTTCCAACATTTTAATCAGATGACAGTATTTTTTTTCATATGTGAGATCAGATAAGAAATTTCTTCTATGTAATCTTGAATTAGATTTTAAAGAAGGGTTCAAAATATAGAATACTTTTTACTGCATGTCATAAAGAACAATTTACATTAGTTCATTTCACTTTGTAGAGCAAGATCCTACTTCAGTATTGGTATTTATCTTTTGCCATCCTGATGGCAATGTTGGCAGATCCAAACAAAGCATTTTGTTTCTAGAACACTAATTGTAATCCAGTCAGAGGATATTAAGCAACTTCCAGGATTAGACCCTTAGTTAAAGTTTGTCTTATTCAGTTTCATATTTCCTTCGGTTGGCTGGTTGAATTGTCCTTCTATAATTTTGCATTGGAGTATATCCTGTACAAATAGGGAAGAGATTTTGACCTAGAAGGAGAGACCTCTTATTAGTGAGCATACTTTTAAATTACAGTAGCTATCTGAAGGATCTTGACATATGATAGATAGCACTGTTGCTATATGGGTTTGATTCAACTTGTTACTTAGACAAGCAACCTCCCACCCTTATTTCTCAAGGAGAAACTCAAGATCTTTCTGATTTAACTTCATGCATGCCGCTTTGGATAAATCTGATGTGTTTATGATGTTGCTGCTGGTGTTACCCTGGAGCATTTTGATGCAGTTTCAGCATTAACCGCATTGTTAATGTCCCTTGCTCCCCAAACCCGGGTTCATCTCCGAGGCACTGAATGACACATGGATCTGCTGCCTTTTGGTAGCTGGTGCAGTGCTTGTGCAAATTCACAGAATCAATTAGGTTGGAAAAGACGTCTGAGATCACCGAGTCCAACCTATGACCAAACACCCTGTCAACTCGACCAGAGCACTGAGTGCCACATCCTGTCTTTTCTTAAAAACCACCTGGACGAGGAGTCCACCACCTCCCTGGTGTCCGCCACCCCATTTCAATGTCTAATCGCGCTTTCTGCAAAGAAATTCCACCTAATGTCCCTGGCGCAGCTTAAGACTATAATAAAGACAATTCATATGATGGTGGTGAGTTTAGATTTTCCTAAACGTGGGTGTAGCACATGACAAAGAAATAAAGTCATATGGGATGGGGGAGAGGGAGAAGGGAATCCTATTTTTACCGCGAGAAGGATCCCAGTGCGCTCCCCGCGCAGGGCCGCTCTCGGGCTGTCCCCTCGCCGCCACCCGGGCCCGCGGAGCCCTCACAGCGCCGGCCCCGCCCCCGAGCCCGCCCGACCAATGGGGGCGCTGCCCGCCCCGCCCCTCGACCCGCGGCAGCCAATGGGAAGCGCGGCGCGGCGCGCATCCACCTGCGGCTGCGGGAGCACCTGAGCGGGCGAGAGGAGCCGACAAAACTCGTCGGAGCGGCGGGTGCGCGGCGCTGCTCCTCCCGACCCGCCCGGCCAGTCCTGCCGCCCGCTGCCTCCGCCAGACATGACACAGGACTACGACAAGTGAGTGAGCCGGGCGGGGGAAGAACTACCGCGTCCGGTCGGACCGGTGCTGCCGCCCCGCCGGGGGGCTGCGGCAAGAGGGGCTCGCCGCCCGGGGGCCGGGCCGGGGAAGCCGCTCTCGTGGGGTCCGCCCCCATCGCTCCTCTCTCTCGGAGGAGTACCCGGAGGCTGCGGCAGGGCGGTGCGGAATGGCGGGGGGAGCGGGAGCTGGGCACCGGAGGGGGCCCAGCGGGGCGACCCCGGCGGCCACCCCGCCCCGCGGGGCGAGCGCCGGGGCT
>VZRV01007194.1:575498-629802 GCA_013398115.1 Falcunculus frontatus | reverse complement strand
GGCCGCGCCGTCGGGAGGTGCTGCCGGGCCGAGGGAGCCGGGCTGAGCCTCCGCGCCGCTGCCCGGCGGCCGCAGCGGCCCTCATGGACTTCTACGAGGCGCATCCCTCCGGCAAGGTGGACTTCGGCAGGTAAGGGTGGCTGCCGGCGAGCTCATCTGCGGCGACCCCGGAGTAGCCGAAACTGGGTGCTGAAAGAGTTAAACTGAGCTCGAGGTGTGTGTATTCTGTAACTTCGTGGCGTTGAATACGACACTTCGCCTTCAAGCGGATCCCAGGCTGTGTTTAAGGACTCGGGTCTGTTGCTGCACTTGTCACCGTGTCCGTCTGCTGACGGTGGCCGTGGACACTTAAGTACCAGAAAATGGGGTAACTCTGAAATTATTTGATTTCAAGAACCGATTATAAAATTTCTGTATTTTGAATGGTTGGTGACTCAAATGCACTCATTTCCTAGGGAATGCGTAGGATTTTAAATCCGAGTTTTTGTTTCAATATGCTACTTTCTAGGAGGAGGACTCCAGTGTAGCAGCTCACTAAGTCATGCCTATGATTAGGGTTTTTCATAGGTGTTTTTATTTCCAATGACACTTAGTGGATGAGGCTGTAGCAGTTTGGGTACATGCACTTTGCTTTTCTGGCACACAGATGCCAATGACAGAAATCCTCTGTGCTGCCTCAGCATTAGAGGCGTGCTCTATGCAGGAGCAGGCACAGCACGGCTGGGCAGCTCTGAACGTCGCCAGGTAAATTGCAGGGTGAGAGACAGGACGGCTGGTCCTGCATCAGTGAAGTAAAGAGGAATAGTTTCTGTGGCCTGGACACAGAACATGGCAGGCTGGGGAAGCCTCGCAGGCAAAGAGAGGGTCTCTGCTTTTTTTAGTATTCCTCTGCTTCCACTGTGGTTACGTAGAAAGTAAAATTGGGAAATTATTAGAACTGCTCTATGAAACTTAATTTTCTGCCTCTGCTGGGTGTCTACTACTCTGTGAACAGATCAGCATGCCAGTTATCTCCTAAAACTTAGGAAAAAACACGTTTGCCTTCTCTTACTAATATGTTCTCATTTTCCTGAAAGAAGCTGGGGTTCTCTGAAAGGAGTGAGTTCCTGCCAAACACTGCACTTTTCTTGATAATTCTGCGGATAACTTTTCCTATGCTGTTTTAGCTGGGTGGGTTACGTGTAGGGCAATGTGCATTGAATTTGGGTGTTTCAATGATAAATAACACAAAACTGGGTAGGTTTTATGTTTGCTAGGCTTCTGGTTAGTTGCTGCTTTTGTTCTCAGTATTTTTGGTTCTCTGATGATTTTGTCTTCCCATGTGAGTGTTGTGTTGCTGAAGGGAAATCAGCTTAGTGGTCTTGTGAGTTCGTGCAAGGCTGACTTAGCCCTTCAGCTTGGCCGAGATGGATCAAGGGAACTGCACCAAGGTTACTTCAGCTGCCTTTTTCTTTATGAGTGAGTTTAACTGAAGGATATTCCCATTTGCTATGGATATTTGAGGTTTCTTTTATCACATTGTATGAGAACAGGAGCTTGTACCATGTTCCTAAAGAAAATTCTGCTTTGTCTTCTGCGGGTTGCCTCACTTTGGAAGAAGGTAGCTGTCCTCAATACCAGAGGTATCTGCATTTGGGTGTTTGTGTCAGTGTGTACACAAATATGTATGAAGACCTAAAGAAAGGGCTTGGTGCAAGAACTTGTCTCTTTTGTCGTTTTTGTTTGCTCTTCTTCCGACTACATAATACTGATTTATAGCCACAAAGTGCTCTTACAAGTCCTGGAAACTCCCACTTGCTTTCAATGCCTTCAGCTCAGTCGAGCTGTCCGATGGCAGCTCGGTGGGGTGACTTGTGTAACTGATAAAGCATTGAATGCGTAATTTGCTTTGCAATCTTTTTGGTAGAAGGTGGTGATAAATGTAGGATACTGCTAAGCTGATTATAGTGATTAGAGTATTTCACAACTTTCTCTTTCACAACTTTTTGTATTTGTAGTATATTTCAGTCTCTGAATGTATCTGGGTAAATAGATGAAAAGAATAATTCCCTACTAGGAAAAGGGTGTGAAGGTGGTGGGCAACTGCTTTTTGTGGGGTTTTTTAATAATTACTTTATTATTTCAAACTCTTGCCAATTCACTAAAAATGTCTAGTTTGGCATTATTAAGGAAAATAAAAAAGCCTCCCCTTCTCCTCCAGCCCATCTGCAGTAAACTGATGTTAAACTTGCCCTGGAAAGAAAACTGAGCTGGTTTAAAAGTCAGATTTAAACATTAGCTTGAGCTGACTTAACAAATGAAGCATATATTTTACCAGTAGAACCAAAAAAATACTAAGTTCTCTAGGCTGACGGGACAACATTTTCTACACATCTTGCTTTTGTCTGTGGACAAAGTGTCCAAGTCATTTTGTTGTTTGTTTTTTCCCAGCAATCTCCAAATGTTCAGAGTAAATAAAATTTTTTTATATATACTATAACTTAAAAGGAATAACTCTGATTTTTCCTTTTTCTTCACTCGTCTGAGTGTGCTTCAAACCAGTGTGGTGGATTATTTCAACAGTAACCAGGCAGTAAGTTTTTTTTAATTTCCCTTGTCAGAAAAAAACACTGCCAAATTGATTTGAACTCCCCTTTACCAATTTCCCTATGTCCTCTGTAACTAATAGGTAGCTTCCAGGTGGTGTTTTTAGATATATTCTGAGAATGAAGACACTTGAAAGCACTGGAGAAAAGAGTTGTTTCGTTAATGCACGTTTTCTAGTTCCACATGGGAACTGGATCAGATTGTAGCTTGGCATTATTACATAGGATGTGCTGGAGGCTTTGTAGGTGGTTTGCTAGTAAGTGTGTAACTCTGGATTTGATTCAGTGCATGAGCAGGTCATTTGTGCTCTTACATGGCTTTGCCTTTTTGTATAGGCTGGTGTAATCCATCTGAGTTTGGTCAAATTAATCCTGATTTACACTGAGCATGAGTGAGATCAGAATTAAATTTCTGGGCTTTTTGTGTTGTCTAATCCTTGCAGTACACTGAATCAGAATATGAACCCCAGGCAGCTAATTTTGAAGAACTTTAGGAATGTTTCTCATGTGTTCTAACAGGTGGCTTTTTTTTTATTTCTTCTTTTTTTATGATTCAAGTAAAAGACCCGTGTTGGTTCTTCAGAATGACTCTCTCTACTCTCAGAGACGTCCTTACACCAATGAAGATGAGGCCTGGAAAACTTTTCTTGAAAATCCCCTCACAGCAGCTACCAAAGCTATGATGAGCATCAATGGGGATGAAGACAGTGCAGCTGCCCTCGGACTGCTGTATGATTATTACAAGGTAGATTGGCGTGGGTTCGCTCTGGCAGCCAGCAGAGCTCGTATTCCACCTGTGAAAAAGGTGTCATTTGCTAGAGGATTTCACAGGAGCTGTGAACAGATGACAAGGACTTTAAATGATGTGGGTTTTAAATGGAAAAAGCCCTACGTCTCTCTTTCTGAAAATTTATTTTGAGCTCAGTAAAATAAGATCCCCTAGATCTTGATGTAAAAGGTAGCACTTTGCTACTTTTCAACTTGAGTAGCACTTTTTCTGTTGACCCCAGGTTTTCCAAGAGGCAGTATGTTATAGAGATAGTCATAAAGAATGACGCTTCAGGACCATATCCTAGTCTGAATATAAATATACATGGAGAAAGAAACTCCTCTTCTTTGTTCACGTGATCCCTATTCTGGTGGACCATTGGCTTTTGTTGGGACTTTGTTGTGTTACTTCAGTCTCAGCTGATACTAAGATACAGTTACGGGTTTTTGTTGGTATGTGAGGCAGAAGTGTCCACCTGAAAAAATTGCTGTCTGCATCCCTCCAACCCTCAGTGAGCTTCAGCTGCTGTAATCTGTTAATCCTTTGACAGCAGTGATTGTCTTCCCAAGTGTTCATGGTCTGTTCGGAGACCTGTGCCTTCCTAGATCCTCAGAGCTGAACTGAGCAGTCAGAGAACGTTCTGGTCTGCATGGGGTGCATTTTGCTGAGCTTTGTTTCCCAAATACCAAAAGTATAAGCCAGGGTAGTTATCTCCAGCCAGGTCAGTTCCAGGCAGGGAGGGGTCCTGCTTGTGTTGAGATGCCTGTGTTATGGTGGCCTGGCTCACCGGGTGGAGGTGCCTGTTTTTGCTTTGCTGAGCATGCAGGAAGGCCAGGAGGCTGACTTGGCTCTCCTGCCTGGCACTTTGGCTTGTGTCTTTTAACAGTAGTGAGTGCAGTTTCCAGCCTCAGATACGGTCTTCAAGCACGAGGAGAGATTGCCTGGTGCAGACAAAATCCTTGTCTGCCCTTTTAAGAGTTGAACATGTCTTACACGTCAAAATATTCTTGTAATGCTTAGTATGGAGATTAACACTCCACACACACATGACAAAATGCCACAGGCTCACTGATGTGGATGTTATTCAGCTAGCTTTGTGAGAAAACTGGCTTTCTGCTTTGTGCTTGTGCTTGCTATGCTTTTGGAAAAAAAAACCAAAACAAAAACAACAACATACTTTCACCAGAACAATTTTAATCCACAAAATCAATTTTGATTTCTAAACCTGTAGATTACAAAAAGAGCGTTGATGTTGATCCTTCATGCTTGGCAAAGCAGAAGGGATTTGCTGTACATTAATGCCTAATTCAGGGTTTCCTCTTATGTTTGGGTATCAGTGGGTGTACAGAAAAAATCGGTGGAAGAACAGGTATGCTGCATACTTGGGTAAAGCAAAATGGCTGGAGGTTGAAAGATTTATTGAGGGCTGTTATGGAGTAATGTTATAGAGGGATGATGTCAAGGCATTTCTAATACGCCCCCTTTGCATATTAAAGGCAGCTGATGAGATCACCTTCCTATAAAAAAAGCCAAAACAGTAAAACCAAACAAATTTTGTTTCCTTCCATTTGACTACTGGGCTTGCTCAACTGTGGTTAATAAGGCCTTATAGGAAACAAAATTTTGATAAAAATTTGTTTGGGAGTGTTGATTAAATGCAGCTTGGAAAACCCTTGTTTTTGATTACTAGTTAGTGTTGGCCTCCCAGCAGTCTCCAACTAGAGGTTCTCCAGATTTTGCTGGTTGCTGTGGGAAGTCTAACAATTCTGGTGTTTCTGGGGATTCCAGGTTATGTGCAAGAACAAGGGCATAGTTTGTAGTTGAGGCTGTAGAGAAGAACTCTGTTTGTGCAGGGGTGCCCTCAGCCTTCATGTTCGTGCTGAAGTGTCAGGTTCCCACCTTGGACCCAGGCTGGCAAATGGAGGCAGGATCTGAACAGGCTTCGGTGAAGGAAAGTGCTGGGAGTTCACTCCTCCATACATACACCAGAAGGTGTTTGCTTTGCTTGTTCAGGAGGCATGATGAGGGTGACAAAAGTCCTGGGCCCTCCGTGTGGGTTTGCAGGAGAGCTTGTGTGGACTTGCTGCGTGGCTGGGGGGACCTGAGCACCACGGGCTTGAGCCAGTGGCTGTGAGAGCTGTTTGGGTTGCTGGGGTGCTGATTATGTGCTCCATGCAAGGAACTGAACCACCACAGCTTCCAGAGTTCACCTTCTCCTGTGTGCCTTGACCTTGCAGTGCCAGGAAAATGGCATGTGTGTGGGCAAGGTGACTTGTGTGATTAATGTTGTGTTTTCAGGGCAAATCTTGTCCGTGGCATAAAAAACAAGGAGCAATACTGAGCTATCTTAAATCCAGAGTGCTGGGTACATTCTGTTTATAAAAGGTTTAGTATAGTTTGGTCCAGTGTCTTGTGTGTGGCCATGCACAAATACGAGCTGTAGTATCTCAACATGCTTATTGGACCTGCTGTTCCCCAAATCCTCTGGTTGCTGAGGAGAAGGGAGAGCCTCAAGTGGTCTTAGAGGTAATGGCCTAGAGAGCATGTGTCCTTGGGGAAGTGGCTGTGGAGCAGCATCCTTCCACAAGCTTTGAGCTCATCCAGGAAGGTGAACTCTGCCAGCCTGCAGAGGGGAAAACCTGCACTGCCGGTAAACCTTGGGAGATCTTCCTGTTGGTCCTGCTCACCCCAGTACTGGTGCTCCAGCCATGGATGGATGATTTTCTTCACTGGTTTTCTTACCACCTGGTGCAGGCAGGAGCCCAGAGCTAGCACAGGTGGCTGAATTGGCTCCATGGGACATCTCCTGGGGTCAGCCTGGCATCCCAAAGCTGTGTGAACATGGGTTAAGCATACAGATAATGACTGGCATCAAAAGCAATGCTTACTTGATTTGACCAAATTTTAAGAAGCTTTTTTTTTTGTATGGGAGGAAGAATTGAATTATAGTATGTCTTAATTTTCCCAGGTTCCAAGGGAGAGGAGATCTTCAACAGCTAAACCAGAGGTAGAACATCCTGAACAAGACCATAGCAAAAGGTATTATTTTTTATTATTGCTTCTCTATTTCCTCCCTTCCCTCCTAGACCATCAAAGCTGCTGAAAAAAAGTAACTTGCTGCACTGTGATGATGTGCTGGAAGAGAGAAATTGTTAGCTTTGTGCCTCAGATTCCTGCGTTGCCCCAGGAACAGGATGGGGATCTGGAGCACAGTGTGGAGAGTTGAGGCTCAAACTGCTGCTCATTGCTGTCCATCTGCTTTTAGTGTGCTAATGTCATACAATCAGCCTAGCAAAAGCTGCTCTCTAACATTAGGCACAGCCTGGTAGCATAGGCACCCCTTCCCCAGGCTGCAGAGGTCACTGGTGACCCTTTTCAGTTTTCATGCAGTTGCTTCAGTTGCTCTCTGCTGATTTTTGTTCTCAGGTACCGGCAGCATTGCTGTTTCATGCATGGGCCAGTTGGGAAGGACTTCAAAGTACTTGTGATTTGGTTTTGTATTGTTCGGGGACTTCCTTTGTGTCCTCTGGGACTTCTATCTTTCTTCACTTCCTGCCTTCCCTCTCTTGTGCCTTGCAAGCAGATGATTCTGATTAAGTGAATAATATTACAAATGTGAGGTTCGCTCAAGTCAGGCTTCCACTCCTACCTTTGGATGGACTAGAATGCTTTAAGGACCTGAGGTGAGGTTTGTGGTCTGGCTGAGCTGATTGAATGACTTGTTGTTGAGAAGAGCAGGCTAGTTCCCAGCCATGTGTTCCCACTGCTCCTCTTGAACCAGATTGGGTCTCACACTGACCCATGACCAAACAGGGAAGGAAAAGGTGGCTAGTTTTCTGCCAGCCAAGCAAGCTGAACTTGCTCACCAAGGAGGCAGGGGAGCGTCAGAATTGGTGCGAAGGAGAGGGCAGGACCACTTTGTGGGGAGGGAGAAAGGGAGGGCAGGCTGGCTTAGTGGCTGCTAGCTATGAGGTCAGCTCAGCCACAGATCTCAGTGTTGTCCTGGCAGAAATGAGTGTGGTGGGGTGGAGAGCGGCAATTTATGCAAACCACTCCCAGAAGTCTTGGTGTGGATTTTCTTGGGAGACTGTGCATGAAAGAGGGGTGTCATTTCCCTATTAGTGCTTCCCGGGTGGTGCAGAGTCCTGGGGCAGAGGAGCAGCAACCTTGCTGTCAGTCCTTCTCCCTCTGCCAAAGAGCAGCTTTGTGGAGCCTGCGTGTGCCAGTGTGTGGTGGGAAGTGCTTAGTTTTGGACTGCTGTTTTCCAAGTAGTGAGGATCTGGGCCGCGAACCCTCACCCTTTGCTCCAGGTTAATTCATCTCCAAGGTGGCATGGTTAGCAGTGAGTGAGGAGTTTTGGGGTTTTTTTAATGAGTTTCTCAGCTTTTCAGGTTAGGATTGAGCTGTTCTGCACAAAGAGGAGAGTTGGTGCCAGCTGTCCTTGTCCAAAAGGCTGAAAAGCTTTTCTAACTCTTGTTTAATGAGAAAATAAGCTGTGTAATTTATGCATGATTTCTTTTTGCCCTTTTAAGGAACAGCATCCCAAACGTGACAGAACAATCGCTCATTTCTGCTGGAGAAAACAGAGTCCAGGTTCTGAAAAATGTGCCTTTCAATATTGTCCTTCCACACACCCCCCAGATGGGCATGGACAAGCGAGGCCATCTCACAACCCCGGACACAACGGTCACCGTTTCAATTGCCACGATGCCCACCCATTCCATCAAAACGGAGACGCAGCCCCATGGCTTTGCTGTGGGCATCCCACCAAACGTGTACCACCCCGAGCCCCCCGAGCGGGTGGTGGTCTTTGACAGGAACCTCAATCCCGACCAGTTCACTTCCAACACCCAGCCACAAAACTCCCAGAGGCGAACGCCAGACTCCACCTTCTCAGAGACTTTCAAGGAGGGTGTGCAAGAGGTACCAAGAGAGGCAGTTGCTCTCTTTATGTGTGTGTGTGTGTGTGTGTGTGTGTGTGTCTTGATCTGGATGGAGAGATCCAGTTCCATCTTTAACTGTTCATGCTACATGAGCCAGAAGTCTGTTCAGTGGCTTGGAAATGGAAGACTTTCTCAGAAAAGTGCATCATTAAAACTTGGTAAACAAAACCTTCACAACATGAAATCATTATCAAAAGCAAATGACTAATCTTACTAGTGACAGAGGCTTTGGCTTGCAGAGTGTGGAAATAGTTATCTCAATCCACAGAGCCAGGTTTTGCAAGAGTTCGGCACTCTGTGGTGCCTTCGCAGGTACCAAACTGAAGTGACTGTAAGCTTCCTTACTGCCAGTTTCTAGGTGTGGCGTGTTTCAGTGGAAAACAGTTGGATTATGTAGGGCCCTTGAGTGAGAAAATCTGTGGGTTTTGTTTTATGATACCAACTGAAAATAGCAGCGTAACCACGTTTCGATTTTTAAGCCAAACCTCAAGGAGCTGTGTAGCTATGCCCTTTGAGATTTGGGAAAGCGTTAAAATTTTGCCTTAAGCTGACTGGGAAGGTTTACGAGATGTTGTGCTTAGCTGACACCCAAAAGTTTTGGATTAAAACACTGTTCAAGTGTCTGTTTGTTCAAACCAAAAATCAGTTGTTATCTGGTGAACAATTTGCCTGACAGAAGTTCTGTGGTAAGGAGTATCTATTTAATACTGACTTTTCTTGTTGCTGCAGTGTTAATTGTTGTTTTGTCTACCCCAGGTTTTCTTTCCTACTGAACTGAATCTCCGAATGGCCAACATGAATTCAGAAGATTATGTTTTTGACAGCATTTCTGGGTAATGCTTTAAGGCCCCCATTTGCCCATATCCTTCTATTCCCTTAGAATTGTCCATGAGCAAGCACTATAACTCCCGCCATTTTGCACTGAGTCACAATTGGATTTTGGAGGAGGGGAGGCTGTGGATCTCAAAACGACAAATATGTCTTCTCATTTGAATGTCACGATTGAAAATTGTATCTTTAAAGAAAACAAATAATTTAAGGAAAACTACCTTCAGGGTTGGAAATACCATCCAACTTCAGTTACTGTCCTTGCACCAAATCCGTGTCTCATGGGAAAGTGCAGTCCTGTCTGGGAATGGTCTGGGAGTTTGCTTCCAGCAAACTGTGCCCCCCTCCCTGGTCTGCTTCTCTTGCTCTCAATCTGCTGGAAATCTACTGCAGAAATCGGAGAAATAAAACTCATCTGAGCTCCAGAGGAGGGGAATGAATTAGTTGTTTGATAGTTGCAGTTGACCAAGAGGGCGATGGCCACTGAGTAAGCATATTAGCTTGTGATTTTAATTAAATTGCTAAAGATACTTTTCTGTTCCGTGAGAGCAGCTTGCTGCTCTCAGCCTGAATAGGGACCTTCCAGTGTTGCCTGCTGATGTGTCTTAGGATTTGGCTTGCCAAGAACTTAAGTGTTCATTCATGAAGGAAATGGTTGAAAAAGGGGCTCATCCTGTTTTCCAACTTCCTTGCCTGTTGATGGCTTAATGAGTCAACTAACGACTTTGGAATTTCTCCAAATTAAATGTGGAACGTTTAATCAGCTTTCCAGGAAAATGCCTCAGCAATCACTACCCTCTTCACTCTATAGGAATAACTTTGAATACACTCTGGAAGCCTCCAAGTCCCTCCGACAGAAGCCTGGGGACAGCACAATGACTTACCTGAATAAAGGTCAATTTTACCCAATCACGCTGAAAGAAGTCAGCAGCAGTGAAGGAATCCATCACCCCATCAGTAAAGTTCGAGTGAGTGGCAGCACTTGTGGTTTCTTGGGGAGGAGGGTGTGTACAATGGTAACCTTAAACTCTCCCAAAGCGCAGTAATCTAGACCAGAGCATCAGCACAAAGGCCAGTTTACCTGTGCTCTTACGTCAGTGTTCTTTCCTTTGCTGTCCACCTACTTCCAGACCAACCCATCCTGGCTCAGACTGTTAAGAAGTGGTGTCAGCACTTGTGTAAAGATGATGCAACACCTGGAATGAGATCCTTGAATTCTAGTTAGGAGAGGAGTTCTACTCATCTCTATTCATGACCCAGAAAGTGCTGTTGTCTGCCTTCCTGTTTGGCAGCGGTGTGCCTGCTATACTGTAGTGCCTCAAGTGGAAAAGCCTAAAGCTCCAAAACAAATGTACTCTCTGGCCTTCTCTCTTTTTCTCTTTCACATTTTTGTTGATTTTGTTTTTTTAATATTTTCCCCACTCCTTTCAGAGTGTCATTATGGTTGTGTTTGCTGAAGACAAAACAAGGGAAGATCAGCTCAGGCACTGGAAATACTGGCACTCAAGACAGCACACAGCCAAACAAAGATGCATTGATATAGGTAAGGAACACTCTCATTGCTGATGTCAAACTTCAGACCTAATTCCTTGGCAAGGTTTGGTTTTCTGCTAAAGCTTTGTTATTTTAAGGAACTTCTAGATCACACTCTGCTATCAATAGCTTTGCTGAAAGCCCAGAAACAGTTAGTGATTGCTTGGAGCTAATGCTGTAGTTCTCAGGACTCCTTAAAGAGTTTTTGTTTTGTATTGGGAGATCCAGCAGCCTCCTCCAAACAACAGGGGTTTTTTTAATATCCTGGTGCTTGTAGCTAAATCACAGCTTTTAGTCCCAGTGGCGGTCCTAAATACCGTGTTTCTTCAAAGGACAAGATCCTCGTAGACATACCTCAAGACTAATGATCCACCTTCCCACAGCTTTGCTCACAACTGGTCTTTGGTACATGTAAAAAAAGAAAACACTGCAGATTTCCACTTGCCTCCAGACACGGCTGGGGCTGGCTGGGTTCCAGCCCTCTCTGGCTGAAGGCTGGGTTGTACTCCTCGTCCCTTCCTTCTGTGAATCAAAGCAGGGATTAATCACCTGGCACTTAAAGCAGACGCGCATGCAAATCTTTGTTTGTTATTGAAGGAGTTTTATTGAGAGCTTGTGTCCTTGCCATAAAGGGTAGAGTTTCCTGCACATAGCAGGTTAAGGCACAGAACACCTGATATTTAGGATGTCTGCCTTTCTCACTGGAGTTTCTGGTTTAGAATTTTTGCAAGTCCCATTTTACGCCTTCCTCCTGTTTGTTGAGGGATTTTTTTGTGTGTGTGAGAACCATTTCCAGCCTCTTTAATGATCTGTTCTTAAGTACAGCTCAGCTTTTTTTGCCCCCAAGGGGCTGCTGAAGAGTTACAGTTTCTGGCTGCTTCATGTGGTTAAGGACTCAGGTGATACCTCTTCTTCCTCTCCCTCATGAATCCTCCTTTCTAACAGCTGACTACAAGGAGAGCTTCAACACCATCAGTAACATTGAAGAGATTGCATACAACGCCATATCCTTCACCTGGGACATCAACGAGGAAGCGAAGGTATGTGACCATGGTTATATTTCCTGTCCTTTTAGCAGATTCAGGGGCTGGGGGAAGGGAAGGGTGTGTGGCCTACCTGGTGATTAGCATGTAACAAGTTTGTTTACGCTCTTACATTAGGCAAAACCTTCTGGCTATTTCTTAAGAGGGTTTGCATGTGCAACTGGGAGAGCTTTGCAACTGCTTTAGGGTTCTTGGCAGAAGTGCCTGCCTGAGAGACAAGTACTGACAGAAGGAAGCGCTGAGCGTTTCCCGAGCAGATGAGGTGGTGCAGGAGGTGTGATGGAGCGTAGCTGGGCTTGGCACTGAGCGCAGCCTCCCGAGGATCCCTGCGGGAGGAGGGGGGCAGCTGCTGGGGAGTTGAGGCTCTTGCAATGGGCTTGCCTTCCACTGAAGAGGGAGCAGCTGCTGCCTCTGAGCTCCCAAAGCATGTGTTGCTTAAACTGCAGATCCCAGCACCCAGTGACCTATTTCAAACTAGAGCAGCCTCCTGGTGAACTCTGGGTTGATCTTTCCTCAGAACTGTGGGCGCTTTGGTAGGTGTGTAAGTACAGGCAGCTTCCCTAGCTAGTAGCTAAGTGCAGCAGTTTGAGTGACTCTGGCTTCTGGAAAAGGCTTGTGCATCTTCTAGGTACACGGAAAGCAGGTCAGAGCATGGAGCCAACTCAGTTCTAAAGGCATTTCTCACTGGTTTATTGCTAGAGTCAAAGTGAAGGGGTTTTCTTTGGAGAGTTTCATTATTGCCTGGGTTTTCTTTAAAAATTGGGAATGGTTTCCGTCTGTTTTTGGAGACTGGCTGTCCCCTTGCTAGTACTAGTAACTGGTAACAGCAAGCGGTACCAGTAGTCACCAGCATCATGAGGAAAAGTACTGATGGCTGCAGTACTTTTCCTCATGATGAAGCCATGTCTAGGGAGAGCTTGGCTTGGGGGGACATGGGAACTCTCAGCAAAGAACACAGGTCCTTCTCTGGAGCTGTGTGTGCCACTGCTCTGCAGGAGGAACAAGGGCTGGTGTCACTGCACAGAGCTTGCTGTCGCCACAGACTGTGTTCTGTCCTGCACAAGGGCTGTGGAGAAAATGTTGTATGGGGACTGCTGTTGGGTTTCAGCTCTGTGGGAGAAGTTTGGGATGCTTGGCAGACAGCAGTGAGGAGCTGTGTGTGTGCTGCTGCTAAAAGTGCTGCTTTGCAGCATGTGGGACATTACTTGTGAGGCTAGTGTTGGGTGCCAGGATTTCCTTTTCACCAGATTTGGCTTCAGTCAGGTTGAGAGGGCTGGCAGGGAAGGCCTTACCTGCTGGAGGATGCTAAAAGGCTGACATGATTTCTAAAACATGAAGCACTTCACTATGTGAACAAACAGATGATGCTTCAGAAAATCTCTCAGAAGGAGTCAGTATTATCCTGCTGCCATAGCCAGTCAAACATTTAACAAACCCAGGAAGTCAGTGTCCATAAGGTATGCAAAGGCTTAGGACTTGTACACAGGGTGGATCATGCAGACAGAACAATGCAAGTCCTCAAGGAGCTGGAAGCACTTTCTGCAGCTGCCTCTCTGCTGGCTGAGCCGATCTGCAGCAGCAGGGATGGGCCGCTAGCCCAGGAGAAGGGCTCACATCTGGTGCTGAGAACTTTGTGGCTGCCCCAAGGAAAGCCATCCCTTCCTCCCAGGTGGCTGTTGCCAAATTACTCTCTCTACAGACCCCTGAATGAGTAATTTCAGTCTATAGCGAAATTGCCAAAAGCATCTTAAAAAGATCTGAGGACCCTCATGGTGGTACTTCTTCTCGGGGCTGAACTTCATGGGATGAAGTGGTGTGGGGAGGTGCAAGACAGACTGGTTTTGTAGCTACAGAGGCAAATTTGCTTCCAGATTCACCATCTTAGTGTGAGATCCATGTACTGTGAGTCCTGGTTTGGTATGAACTTTCAGAGGGGACTACTGATACCAAATGTGCAAGCCTTGACTCCTGGGATCAGAATCATATTAAGACAAAAATACTATCAACTTCAGTATTTTAAAAAATGGCATTTTAGCAAGTGCTGTGTGCGTTTAAGTGTCTGTTTAATTTCAATTTTTCCCTGAGTAAATGTGTTTTGTCAATGACTGAATTTCTCACCAGTAGAGCTGCAGTTCTTTCTCAACTTCTGTGATCTTATCAGGAGATGTCTGAGCCAATTTCAACAATTTTTATTGCATGGTTCATTTACCTTGTATGCTCTTGCTCTCTCTTTTTCCTTCCCTCCCTGCTCCTCAACCCCTGACAGCAGTCTTAAAGTATATGAAGAGAGCAGGGAATAGATACAGCTGAGTTTCTGATGTTACAGAAATTCCTTCACAGTAATAAATACGTTTTATATTTAATAACAGCAGAAGTGCTGCATAGACAGTATGTTTAACCAGCCAGCAAGCCTTGATTATTAGAAATTTGCTTCATGAGCCCTGGAGTTACCTGGATCGGAGCCAGGTGATTCTTCTGGGCTTGCTGCTTGTCTCATTTCCCTCTTGCTTTTGCTTCCAGTTTGCTGTGGAAATTATTTATCATGTGCAGCCATGTCAAATGGGAGGTGATGAGGCTCTGTGTCTGGGATTTCTGATGTAGTTACTCATTTGGGCACACAGGGTGTGTGTCAGATGTAAGGCAGAAATAGCATATTATCACAAGGAGTTGCCCCTAGCAGCTCTGGGACCAGGTACTTGCCTTCTTGTGGGGATGTACAGGAATATTGCACCTCTGCCACTGTGTCTGTTCAGGAGGGTGTCACCTGCCTGAGAGTGCTTTGCCAGTGCCCTTGGGGCACTAAGGGGGTTTAGTAAACTGCACCTTTCTGGTGAAGAAATGCTCTTTTCATACAATACAAGTCACGTGCTCCTTTTGTTGCAAGAAAAATTGTGTGTATTTTGCAGCTGTGGATTTGTGGAGTGGAAAAACGATGTTTGAGATGCCCTCAGTAACAAGTATTTCCCATTTCCTGGTTGCATTGTGCTGGCAGAGCCGAGAGCAAGGCCAGGGCTCTGGGCACAGGGCACATTGGACAAGCCTGGCTCTGCACGGCTGGAATTGTCCCACGGCTGCCTGCGTTGGTGTGCTGCTTGTGAGCCCTTGGGTGTAGAAACCAGGAGTATTTCATGCATGACAGACACTTCCCACTCTAGGACCAGACCATGTCCACGGATTTCAGAGCAAATGTGCTTCTCTCTGGCAGCTCCCCTCTGCCCTCTTCTGTTGTTTCGGGACATCACAGGAGCTGCTGGAAGCAGCTGCTTCATGGCAGAGGCTGGTTTAAGTACTCTCTGACCTTTACAAGAGTGTGTTCAAGCTGGAAAAGGGCCCAGGATCCAAAGCCTTCTTGCTCTGAGACAGTGAAGGGAGCTGAGGGTGGGGAGGAAGGCCAGGCTTCAAAAGAGGCAAGCTGCCCTGAAGTGATGCTGTTGAGATTTGAAGGAGAGTGAGGTCAGGGTTAGAAAGATGGTCAGGAGACACTGCAGAGTGGGGAAGCAGTGATTCAGGTGGGCTTTCAGATGTCTGTATTAGAGGTGAGGTCTGATTCCAGCACCTGACAGAGCAGGAGAGGGGAATAATTGAATGAGGAGACAATCTTGCTTTGTGAGAAGAAAAGGGAAGAGGGTGAACTGGAAAACTGGTTGATGAACTGGTGAGTTGTTGAATGGGATATTTAAGAAAGCCAGTGTAGTTACTCAGTCAGGAGCCATCCTGCTTGAGTTGGAAGCGTGATCCAATGAGTCTGATGAGGTGTGTAGCTGATACTCACTTGCATGCAACAGGTAATGCTAGAGTTACCCTGAGGCTTGTGGAGACTTCAAACAGCTTCCCACCCCATGCTGGATGTCTGCCGTGTTGGGCAGACAGTCAAGGTGGGGTTCTTCTCCTGCAAAGAAGCTTTTAGATGTCTGAACACAAGCTCGTCATCTTTTGCGTCTATAACTTCATTAGGGACAGGGTGTCTAGAGCTGAGATGCAGCTTTCTCTGGAGTTGTCTGCCCCTTCTGGTTGACGGAGCAGGCTTGGCTGTCTTTGAAATGTGGGGATGTTAGAAGTAGGGAATAGGAATCCTTGCAACCCTTTTTGTGTCTTTGTCTTCCATATCTCAGTCAGGAGAAGTGGTTGTAGGTTCAGGTCATGAGTTCTTGAGGCTGGGAGCCATCTTGTCCCAGGTCTGTCCAACATGCCAGGCTTTCCTTTTCTTGGTTGGTACCCATTAAGGGTCTTTTAATGAAAATTGCCACTATGTGTGTGGTTAAGTGCACATTTCATACTGCTCTTCATAATGTTGGCTGTTGTCCTGTCATCTCTGCTATGTTACCCGTTAGGCTGCAAAGCAAATTCTGTCCCATAACTCTGGCCTGGGGACATGACCTGCTGTCAGGTCAGTGGCAGTTGAACAATCTGGGCAGATTGGTTTCCCCAGGGTTAACTGGCTTTGCTGGATTCTGCTTTGCTCAAATCCTGTCTGAGTTCTTGCCCTGTGGAACAGGCGAGTTGGGGCCTCCTGTCCAAACAGGGCGAGTTGCTGTCTGCACAGTGGCTGCAAGAGCCTCCGTGCCCATTTCTGTAGCTTTAACAGGGCAAGGATCTGTGCTTCCCAATGGGTCCCTTCTGAAAAGTAGCATTGCTTCCAGCAGCTCCCAGAGAAGGGCCCCTGTGGAGGTCTTTGGTCTGGCTTGCTTTACGCTGGGTAATGGGACTGTAGCCAAAAATGATGTCATTGCACATTAAGGGCTCTATTGTCCTCCTACTCCTTCCCTTCCTCCAAAAAATAAAAGTATTGTAAGCCAGATGCTCTGTGTGAAAAGACTCTTTCTACTAAAAGGAATACACGGTGAGTGTAACAGGCATTTTGAGCTTGAGAGTATCATGACAGAGCTTTTGGCTGCCTTTTCACCAAAGGGAAGATGCTGTGGTATCTCTTAAGTGATGCCCCGAATGACAGAGCAATTAAATAGTGCTTTTTTTATTACTTTTACTTTTTGTCCAAGAAGAGTGGAATGGTCCTATATTATGGTAATTTGCATCTAATTTGGGATAGCCTTTCAAAATAGAAACTTAGGCAATGAGGGTGGTCTTCTTGGCAGATCCTCCCATGTGTTGGCAGGATTATTTTGTTTAGAGGAGTTCAGTTTTCGCAGAGGGCGGATCTCTTGCTACAACTTGAAGTGAGGCTGGGTGGTACACTACTGATTTATTTTAAGAGTTTATTCTAGCATAATCCTCCCTTGGTGTTCACTGTAGGAAGAATTTCAACTTTTTTGATTGATGAATATTGCATACATTTATATGGATGCCATTGTAATGAAGCAGCAGTCATATGCCTCATTAGAGAAGGTGTTGCCACCTTCAGCAGCATTGAGTAGGTACAGGTTTGGCTAGTTGGAAATGAAACTATGAAATGTGATGAGTCAAACATACTTAAAGGAAACAGATTGGTGTGAAGCCAAGGCTGCAGACCACAAATACTTTGAGGCACAAGTACACACAGCTTTGGAGCAGTGACATAGGAAAGTCAAAGCAAGTATTGCTTGCCTGCCTCTTAACACTGACCTCTCCCTACTCTGTCCTGGGTTTTCTGAAAAAAAAAGCATCTGCTGCCCTTGATTTTAAGCATTGCCCACTAGAAGCAAATTTTCAACTCACTGTTTTTTCTGAACTTGATGTCCCAAGCCTCTGCCATTGTCTGGTCTTCAAGTACAAGCTCACAGGGTGTTTCCTAAAGCTGAAAGAAAAATCTCTTGACATTAGCTTTTCTAAAGAGAAAAGTAGGAAGTGGGTTGTTTTTTTTTTTTTTTCCCTTTTCTCTATTCCTTTTTTACCTGATGGCAGCTCTTTCTTTTCAGCTATTTTTGTGCCTCTATAGATGTAATTCTCTGTTTTGTGTTGTTTTGTTGGGTTTCATTTTTTGTCGTTGCTTTTGGAGACTTGTGGTGGTGGTGTTGATGGGGGGGTGCATTGGGGTGTTTTGGTGGGGTTTGTTTGTTTGGGGTTTTTTTCAACATATTGTCACTGTTTTTGCCGAACTGCTGTTTTTACTTTCTTTCCAACCACTCTAACAAAACCTGGCCCAGCAGCTTTATCTTACCAAAGTGTGGGGTGGGAGGAAGCATCAGTATGACTGGGAACCATTATCCCCAGGTTTCCCACATGTTGCGAGCAGAGACATTCCTATATTTCCTTGCCTCAGAACAGGTTGGAATAACAATCAGCATTGCTCTTTGTGAGCAAGAATATGTATTTTCCTTTCATTACCATTCCTTTTTGTTTGTTGGTGGAGTAAACTTGCTAGGAGGATGTTTTTTATCTGGCGGTGGATCGTATTTCCTACTTGTCATTCCTTGACGTGGTGTGGGACCCACGATGGCTTCTGTGTCAGTCACCCAAATTGGGATTGGTAGGTTTGAATGCAAACGTAACTCCCCTGGGCTGTGAGCAGGATGGCGCTGGGTCTGCCGGAGTGGAGCTGGAGCGGATGCAGCCCTATCACCCATCTGCCAGACAAGCCTTTTTTGGAGCGTCCAATCCCAAAGGCAGGAGGTGGCTGAGGAGCCCACAGGTGCATGAATTGCCCAATTTTTTTATCTCTTTCCTGGCTCACCTCCTGCTGATGCAAAACCTGTGGTGCATGTGGGAGGTGAAGAAACTAATGTGAGAGCAGTAAGATTAGCCACCTCTCAGGTGATCTTACCAAAATGTGGATTTGGGTTTTTTTTCTTCTAAATACAGAAGAGTCTTCCCAGCACTACTTTCTTAGGACATGCCTTTGCAGATGTGTGTAGGCAGACCTGTGTTTGCCCTGCTTGCACTCCAAGCTGCCTGGCTCTCACCCAGAGCCAGTCCTGGAAACCACATAGCTACATTGGCACAAGGTAGTGCCCAGGCTGACGGCTCTGCCTCTTGGAAGGGCTTGGAACTCTGCTGGTGTACTTCGTAAGGCTTTTGGACTGGAGATGTTTTGCATCCAGCCAGCTTGCAGCATAGGTGAAATATATGGGGACAAATCTTTAGAAGGGACTTCTTTTTTTTTTTCCTCTTTGATGTTTGTATTTGTCCAAACCTTTAAAGAAACCATATGATTTCAGCTATCAGCATTGAAATTACAAACTTTGAGCTTCCAGTTAATCTTTCTTTACAGGAGGGAAGACACTGCCTTTGTGTCAGGAAAATGGTCTCCAGACCCAATGGAATCCCTTTGCCTACTGTATTTTGGGCATAACATTGGAACTATTTAGCCAAGGTCAAGAAAAGCAGTATCCAGCTGCATTCCCTGGAAAGAAGCTCATTGCAGTTTAACGTGTCTCTGATTGTTGTGTTGTAGGCTCCAAACTCTGTATTCTGTACAAACACAGTAATCCAAAATCAAAAACATCCTGACAATTTTTTAAGTTGAGTATAACATAGACTGGATATAACATAGCCTGGAACATCTCTGAAGACAGGCTGAATAGTTGGGGTTGTACAGCTTGGAGAAGAGATGGCTCTGGAGAGACCTTAGAACACCTTCCAGTACTTAAAGGAGGCCTAAAAGAAAGTTGGAGAGCGGCTTTTTACAAGTGCTTTTAATGAGATAGAACAAGGGTGAATGGCTTCAAACTGACAGATTTAGATTAGGTATTAGGAGGAAATTCTTCACTGTGAGGGTGCTGAGGCAGTGTAACAGGCTGTCCAGAGAAGCTGTGGATGCCTCATCCCTGGAAGTGTTTAAGGCCAGGTTGGATGGGATTTTGAGCCTTCTGGTCTGGTGCAATGTGTCCTTGCCCATAACAGAGGTGGGGCTGGACTAGATGATCTTTAAGGTCCCTTCCAACCCAAACTGTTCTGTAATTAAAATGAGAGGCTTTTGCCTACTGGTGTGAGAAAAGAGCTGAAGTTTTTATCTAAATTCTCCATATAAAAAGAAATACCCAATGGACTTGGATTGTTGAGTAATGTCTTAATACTTTGGGCGCAGAAATATAAAGGAGCGTAAATAGGAGGCGATACCTGCCTTCTCTTGAAATGAAATAAATGTGGAGCAAGGTGATCAGCCTGGAAAAGTCCAAGTCTGCCTGTGTAGGGCCTTATCCAGAAGGATGTACAAGACTATGCAGGACAGTGTTACCCATGCCTTTGTTTGCTGTGACTGGTCAGAGGTCATGGTGTACTAACATGAGTTGCTGCCCATTTCTTGTGGCAGCCCCAGGTGCCATGAGTGAGTACCTACACTGCTTCTTTCCAGCTGGGCTTTGCACTAGGGCAGATGAGCCTGCATGAGGTGACATTTCATCTAAAGCTGCTGCATATGTAGCCTTTGGACTTACCAGAATTGCCAGTGCTTTTTGTGTGACAGAAGAGTATGGCGTCCAAGATAAACCGAGAAGAAGAGCTCTGGGTATGCAAGCCTTCGTTTAAAAAAAGGCATCTTTCATCTCGCTGACAGAGAGGTTCCTGCAGCGCTTTGATTGCCCTTTAATTATGTCTGTTTTTCCTGGTTTGTTTGAAAGGCAGATCTTGTAAGAAAAAGGTGCTGTGTGGAAAGAACTTGGCTGTCTCTGCTGCCCTTCCTTGAGGGCACACAGCAGAGCTGTCGGATTAATTTTTTTTTCTGCATTATTAAAATGGAAGATTGTTTCTCGTGGATTTGAATGTAGGCATGGTGTGTTCCTCCCACCTTAGGTGAGGAGGGGCATGAGGGGTCGGGTGGTTAAAGTAGACTGAGAAGTCATGAGGTCTGATTTCTTCCCACGCTAACTTCCAGCATGATCCCAGAGGAGGTGCTTTAATCCTTCTACCTTAAGTCTTTTGTTGTGTGCAGCTGGGCTGCCCCAAAGGCTGCAGGAAACCCAGCATGGTGTTGGGGAAAGGAGGCTCTAGAGTGTTGGGGTGAATGCCAAGTGTGGGGGGTTAGCAGTTCCGTAGCAGCTCATAGTTTTCATGCTGTTTGATTTTATCTGAGATGCCACTATTGTGTAGCCATTTGCCTCAATGAGTATCTCAGCTTTTGTTAACAAGAGTTAAGAAAAGCGTGGAAAAAATCAACAGAAAAAAAAGGGAAAATAAAGCCTGTCTTTGGTTGGAGAGAAAAGCCTAGATATATGATAGCCAACATATGTAGTCAAATAGCCTGGCTGTATGTAGTCAAATATAGACTAAAGGCTCAACTGCCAAGCAAGCAAAATAACTTGAGAACAGGTTTCTAATCCCTTTAGAAATCTCAGTTTTAAAGAAAATCTGCGTAACTTTAGAGGGCTTGGCTCACCTTTGTAAGTGCCCAGGCTTGACAGCGCTCTATTTTTAAGTGCTGTCTTTATGTTGAATCTTGGGAGGTGAGATGAAAATTTTTTTTTTTAAAGTAACAACAAATCTTAATATAGCTGAGAATGCGGAACTGCCCTTAGAAAAATAGGTTGGACACATGAAAAGGAATCTTGCTCAGCAGGCTGAAGACGCAGAGCAACTTCTGCGGTTATGTTTTTCTTTCTTCCGGCAATTTTGGGGTGGGGATGTAGCTGACGCAGTCACTTGGCCTTACATTTCATTTCTAATGTAAGTCAGATATTCCTGTACATAAAGAACATGGCTGAAACTGTTTTAGCCCAAACTGGAAAAGCTTTTAGCTAAGATTCTGGTTTGTGAAACTTGAGGCAACCTGGAGTCGCTCAAAAATAGGAGTTACAGGATGGGTAGGGAGAAGTAGATGCTCTTTTTGAACTGAAATGCTTTAGTACAAACAGGAGAAGACAGGCTGGCTCTCTCTTGCTTCAGAGATGTGATTAGGTTTTAGTTGTCATCTCCTGCCTAGAGTCCTGAAGATTTAAATGGCATGAAAATGAAGTCAGCTGCTTAAAGCCAAAGCTAATCAAATGAGGAGACTGTAAAGTAGGAGGATAATCTTTGTCATCTGACAGGCAATGCTAAATTCCCATGGGATACCTGTGCAGCTCTGCTGTAGTAACATGTGTCTGTTGTGCTGAGACCAACTCTTCTACTTTCAGCCCAGTGGCCTTTGTGTGGCTGGAAAGCCATAAAAACTGAAAACATTGACCTGAAGCCTCAGAAGTGACACCATGTGCTAGAGAACTGGTGACTGATGCTGCACATTGAATCTTCTGGTGTCCAGTGGTGTGAAACTGATTTGAGGGATTTCACAGAAATTTCGAGGTGGTGGTAGACCTGCTGATGTGGCTGCTTGGGCGTATTTTTCTTAAAGAATGCAGTCATTTTTTCATATAGAAATGAGTTGTGTGAATATTCAGTGTAGGTAAATTTAAAACTAAAATTTAAAATGTAAAAATATGCAAACATCAGCGTTGAGGGTCTTTTAAAAAACAAAACCCCTGCTCAGGGAATGCAATTATTCAGGCTGTGCATACATCTGATTACCAAGCTGCCAAGCTGGTGAGAGCAGCTCTTCAGACTCCTTGAAGCTTTCCCCCAGGGTGTGCCAGTGCTGCAGGCAAAATGCCCTCGTAAAGCCAAAGGGAGCAAAAAGGGAAGCAGGGTGGATAAAAGCAGGGAAAGCCATCCTTTGGGTTAGTCTCAGGAAGACTGCGAACAGCTTATTTTAAAATAATTTTCCTGACTGTGATTTGAGATGTATTTAATGCTTTCAGAAAAAGTTGTCTTGGCAGAACGCAGGTTTGGGATGCTGGGACACAGGCTGGTGGGTGAGCAGGCATTGAGCACCAGCTCACCTTGTGTCCTGTGCACCTTCCTGGCTTGAGTCCCCGCAGAGGCGGCAGCGTGGGTCGGGGACTGGGGCTCTGCTGATGGGCTGTGCTGGCCTGGGTTGTGTTTCACACGTTCCACGTCCCTTGGCACAGCAGGGTTTGGTGGGGACATTGGAATATCTGGGATGGTGTGGGCACACGAGGGAATGGGGGGCTGTTTGCCGAGCTACTGTGCTGCCCTCTCGGGGCACAGGGGCTGTGGGAAGCTGCATGTGAACCTCCAATATTCAGACAAGTTATTACGAGAGAAGTCCCTCACCTGCACTCTTCTTCCTCCCTGCCCCTGCTTTTTATACAGCTCTGTTATACATGGCAGGGAAAAAACAGTGGTTATAACCTATCACCAGATCAGGGTTTTACATTTCCATTTCCCATCACTGTTAAAACTGATAAAGGATGTTGCAGAACCTGTGTGAAGAAGACCTCGATAAGCAGCGCTTAGCAAAGCCAAAGCCTGTAAGCTTTCCTGAGTCTGTGTGAGCCCCTGCAGCTCCGGGAGGTGGCACCAGCTCACTGCTGAGACTCGAGTGGCGCTGGTGGAAGCCCCACAATAAGTGAGCGATCGGGTCCTGGGACGGTCCTCCTGTAAAATCGCTGGGAAGGTGCTTCTGGCTCCCAAGGCTTTGATTATTTTTATAAGCAGTGAGTTCCCAGCCTTTATTCTTCAGGCAGAGAGGAGAGGAGCTGTTGCAGGTCTTGGTGGCTCCTAAATTCCTGGTAATTAATCATTACAGCTTCTGAGATGCGCAGGTAATGGGCATTGTGTCTGTAGAAAAGCCTGGCATACTGCAAGCCCATAATCTAGGTACAAAGTACTCTGGTCTATCTGCTCATATCCACTTAAGGATAGTTCTTTCTGTTAAGCAGCATTGGACTTGTTTTCTGGCTGTATGCAATTTGTGTTTTTGAGAGGGTTTTTTTGCTGTTTTTTCAGGCAGCTATGAAAATGAAATTAGATATGTTCAAACATGCAATTAATTTTCCCTTTAATTAATTTCTTTATAAGAATAGTGGAAATGTTTCTCTTACCCTTACCATCTGATTGTTAACAGAGTATTGCAGGTCTTACTAAGGAATATTCAAAGTAGTGTTCAACTTACTGTAAAGCCCAGAAACCTTCACTGGAATAATGGTGTTATTTCTGTGTTTAAAGATTACGTGTTGCCTAATATTTTTTAAAAGCTTTTAATAACCTTAAGAAAAAAACAAACAAAGAAACCTCAACCAAGTAGTTTCAAGAATAAGCTGTACTCATGTAAAACTCATGGAAAGATTTGTTTTAACATGCCCAAAGTAACATGTTTTTTTTGAAACATGGCTGTTACCAAGATGATAATAAACACTGAGCAGTGAGGATTGAGTGTAGGAGCATTCCTTTTGCTAGAAGTTTGATGGTGACATTTGAGAGTTCTTGGGTGGAAAAATGGGTGGAGTCTTCCCAAAGTTTGGAGACTTTGTTGAAATCTATTTTGGACAACGTGGATTTGTCCTCTCTCATGGCTTATATAAAGACGTAAGAATGTTATATTGCTTCTTGGGGATTTTACCTGATGTCTCAGAAGAAAGAAGGTGCTGCTCATAGTGGCAATGGCCAGCATTTGGGCCTTAGCACTCCCTAAGCATCCCTTGCTCAGTGGTCAGCCAGGATTCTGTGTGTCACTACTGACAGCTGCTGCTTTCCTCTTCTGCAGGTTTTCATTTCTGTGAACTGCCTCAGCACAGATTTTTCCTCTCAGAAGGGAGTTAAAGGCCTGCCCCTGAATCTTCAGATTGACACTTACAGCTACAATAACAGGAGTAACAAACCTGTCCACAGAGCTTACTGCCAAATTAAAGTCTTCTGCGACAAGGTAAGGTTGGGTGAATGTGCCAGTGACCGTTTTGGAAAGTCTGCTCCACATCTTAGCAGCTTTTTTTTTCCCCCCCCAAATTGCATCACTTGCTATTTTGGCTCACTGAAAAGTTTAGCCTTTGCAAGGAAAAAATTTCAACCCCTTCTTCTTGGCTGATAGATGTTATGATGACCTCAAATAAAGTTGCTACTCTCAAAATGCTGGAGTGCTAAGTTTTCCTAAGCACTGACTTTAGAGAAAGGTCAGTCAGTGGCAGACTGACAGTGGGAAGAGCCTTCAGCAGGAGAAATCATTGCCATCAACTGGAGGAAGTGCAGGCTTGTCTTTTTGCCCAAGCTCTGTTGTGTTGGTCCTTTTAAATTTCTTCATGTGTTCATACGGCATTTGTTATAAAAAAACTCCAGACCAGTAACTTGCAGACCAGAACAAAAGATGTACCACTGTGAGATACAGCGACATAGAAAAAGTGCATTTACAAGCTGGATGGGTGCTGTAGTTTGACTGCTCTGCCTAATGCATTTAGCACACAGAATTAATGCCTTTCCCAAAACCCCTGTTCAACAGAAGCTGTGAAAGAAGCAGCAGAAGCTGCGCTGAAAGCAGCTGTAAAAGCTTAACTGAGTTTGCAAAGAAAGGAAATTTTCCAGTCTTCATAACCTGTTCCTGGTTGAGCAGTCTTTTGAAGGTCCAGGACAAGTAATGTGTAATGTTGTTACTTCCAGAGTGACCAAGATTGTTCTAGGCTGTGATAAATGCTTCCTGGACTTCCCCAGTTCTTTTGATTTTTGTGAGCCATGTTGACTTCCTATTTTGCTGATACCCTGCTTGATTTAGGCCTCTCATTCTTCGAATCCTGACTCCATCTTCATAGGGCGGACTCTTACATTTGATACCTCAAATGCCTTTCTGTACGCCACAGGGCTGAGGCAGGTCTGTAACTCCCCTCTCCAGTCCTGTGCTGGCTTTGCCCTGGTCACACACTCTGTAGGCTTGCCTGGTGTTCCCCAGGACACTTGACACAAAGATTCATGTCATGCACCATTGTTCTGTCTCCCTTTACCTCCCAAAATATATGGCACCCTCTGCACTGTGCCCCTGCTGTAGCATCCCATTAACTCACCCTGCCACATTCTGTTGCCCATCTATAGGATTTTAAATAGGTCTCTCTGCCTTCCTGCATACCTGGGAGAGTGCCTGTAGCTGCTCCTGTTGTGATGCTTTCTGCAAAGAATTTACAGGGACTTAGCAAAGGCTCTCCAGAGCCATCTTAAAGACTTGCCAGTAAGTCTAAGAGGCTTGGGTCTCATGAGCTTTCTTCAGGCCTTTATTTTTCCTTCTTTTTCTATTTTCTTTTTCCTGCTTCAAGATGAGACTGAGGCAAGTGTGTCATCTAAAGTTTTTTCACCAAAGTAATCTGGGAGTCTTTTGTGTTATGAACCTATATTCTCTACAATACAGAGAGGACAGACTTGCTGCAGAGTAGGGGGGGGATCATTTACTCCTAAATTGTCAAGTAGATTACTGACACAATGCTAAAATGACTGACAGACTCGTGCCACTGCTAATAAGACAGATTGGTTAATAAAAAGGCAGATGTGTAGTCAGCACATAGACTCCAATGACTTCCTGCAAGCTATGGCAAAAATTTCAGCAAATCTAGTAATACGGTAATGCCAGTACATCTTCTATTTCCCTTTGGGATTTTGACTTACTCCCCTGCTTTATTCCTCCAGATACTTTGCAAATTGTACCTGAATTAAAAGAGGAGGGAAGAAAGGAAGGAGAAATGTAAATCAAAATCAGAACAGGATAATAAAAAATAAAACTGAATCTTAAAGTACCTTCCTTTCACCCTTCTCTTCTTTCCAGGCTCAACTTCACTCCCTAATTATCCCCCTGCACTGCTGCAGGAGGGGAGGGAGATGGGGAATGGAGGCTGTGGTCAGTTTGCCACACATCTCTGATGCTCCTTTCTCCTCAGGGGGAGGACTCTTCACACTCTTTCCTGGCTTCAGCATGGGGTCCCTCCCATGGAAGACAGTTCCCACAAACTTCTCCAACATGAATCCTTCCCACTGGCTACAGTTCTTCACAAACTGCTTCAGTGTTGGTCCCTTCCATGGGGTGCAGTCCTTGAGGAACAGGCTGCTCCAGTATTTGTGCCCCACAGGGCTACAAGTCCTACCAGAACCCTGCTCCAGCACAGACTTCCCACAGAATCACAGCCTCCTTTGGGTATTCACTTGCTTTGGTGTGGGGCCTTCCACAGGCTGCAGGTGGATCTCTGCTCCCTCATGCGCCTCCATGGGCTGCAGGGGTGCAGCTGTCTCACCATGGGCTGCACCATGGACTGCAGGAGAATCTCTGCTCCAGTGCCTGGCTTCCCCCTTCTGCACTGACCTTGGGATATGCAGAGCTGCTTCTTTCACGTATTCTCACTTCACTTCTGACTGTTGCTGCAGAACGTTTTTTCCCTTTCTTAAATACATGAGCCCAGAGGCACTACCCCCACTGCTGATGGTACTTGGCCATCTTGAGCTGACTGGCATTGACTCTTTTGGGCCTGAGGGAAGCTGCTGCATGGAATAAACATCCTCTCAGAGAAGCCACCCCTCTAGCCCGTGCATGCTATCATACCATACACAAACCCCATGTACTTATGGACCCTAATGGTGGCTGGTTGCTCCTGGCTCCTGTAAGAGCATTGGCATTTCAGAAAAAGCACCTATTTTCTGCCCTGTATTAAATCTTGTGTAATCAGCCAGCTGCTTTTGAATGTTTATAGGACCATTGTTACTATAATATCCACACCTGTTACAGCCCTGAATGCGTTTGTCCTCATGTGACCACCCTTGCCTGTAGAACTTCTGTTACCCATATTTTCTTCATGGAGGGCCAAGTCTATAGTGTAGAAGTCTGTTGAAAAAAAGCCCCAAACCAACAGAAAATTATGATATTGTGGCCACGTAACACAGATGTCTCCTTTATTCCTTTGTCAAGACTGCGCTTGCAGTGCCCAGAATGTTTGGTTTTCATCCACTCCTGAGTGGTTTCAGGACCTGAGTAAAGCAGTATGGGTATAATGGTGTCGTTCTAGAGAATGTTATGGCACAAGCTTCCTTCAGGCTTGGCCCAGCAATATTTGGGCTGAGCAGGGATGGGGCTGACCTGTCCCAGAGGAAGAAGACCTCTGCTCTGAAAAGTACCTTAGCTACGCATCCACATGAGCAAAATTAAATACAGGGTTTCACAGACTACAGCTTGTGTTGCCCTCTGTGATCTGCTGTTACTCTGGTAGTGATGGGCAGTGCTGTGGGAAGGCTTTCATGGGATGGTTGGGACAAATGAGTGAGATGCTGTAGGAAGGAATTAGTGGGTGCAAGGCTGCTGGAGCACTGATGTGAATGGGCAGCAACATGGAGACTGTTCCTTCAGTTGCATGATTACAGAATGGTTTGGGTTGCAAAGCACCTTTAAAGGTCATCTAGTCTAGATCCCTGCCATGGTCAGGGACACCTTACACTAGACCAGGTTACTCAAAGCCCCATCCAACCTGGCCTTGAACACTTCCAGGGATGGGGCATCCACAGCTTCTCTGGTCAGCCTGGTCCAGTGCCTCACCACCTCCATCATAAAAAAAATTTTACTTATGTCCAATATAAAACTACCCTCTTTCAGTTTGAAACCACTGCTCCCTGAGCTCTGCTGGCAGGGCAGAAAAGCCTGTTATCAAGACATAATTTGCTTTTTTTTAATGTGGGATTTGAGATGTATTTACCTGGGCCCCAGTAGCCTGCATCAAGTTGTCTTTCAAGCAGGGAATGGGAGGGCAGAGGTTTTCTCAAAATGTGTGCTCTTGTTGAATCAGCATGTTCTCCACAAGGAAGCAGATGCTGTTCTGTAGCAGTGTTTGAGTAGCACAACTTTATTATTTCCACATGAAAGGTAAAAATCAGATCTGGAGCCAAATCTGATCCTTCTGTTGTCAAGCTGAGATATTGTGACTAGTCTGGTAAGGGACAGCACCAAGGGGTTCAGGTCCAACTGTGCTGAGGTTTAGGTGGGATGTCTTCACTGTAGTGGGCCATATCAGATTTATGGAGTCAAGCAAACCTGGCAATGCCTGTGTCTTCATGTGTAATTTTTTCTCTTTTTCATCACAGCTGCCTGAAGCTGCTTTTTTCCTTCTCATTGGGTGGGTGAAAAGATGATACATATTAATGTGTTTCAATTATCTTGGCTAATTTTCCTTTTTATTGCTAGTGCAGATGAGCCCAGTGCTACCAGCAGGCATAGGCAGCCCAGCATCTATAGAGCATTGATTTACTGGGAAGTAAGGAGGGCTGTTCCCCTTCTCCCATGCACCATTAGGCACGGATTCCCACCCCATGGCCACAGGAATTTTGACACCTCATTTGCTGTAGCTAATCAAGTCTTCCTCCAATGCCATGCAAGGATATGGGTGTGTTTTGGCAGCTTTGAAGGGGAGGGAATGAGAAATAATAGCTTGGTGTGGCCAGATAACTGTTACTTTTTGCCCTGCTTTGCAGGAGGGTGTTGGGAGACAAACTAGTGTATACCAGTTTTGGTGATCTGGTGGTAGCACCAGGATTGGATGTTGGGGATCTCCTGTGGGCTTATCACTTCGTGTAGCTGGCAACGTGACGTCCCTGAGTTAACCCACAGTCACATGTGAGGTCTGGGCAGAGCTGGAGGAATGAACACTATTCCGAAGCGTGTTCCTTCCTTCTCTCTCTCCATCATAGGTGTCTGCACCTTGAAGAAAATATGGCAGTATGGCACTGTCCCCTGTACTGCTTGGTGTAGAAGGCCAGGAACAGTGCAGGCGTGAACCCAGTTAGGGATCTAGATTCCACCATGGCTGGCCCTGATAAAAAGAGAAGAAATAGTCCCTGCTTCAAAGCAGTGCACATCTGCAGCTTGAGCTCAGTGAAGGCTGGTGCAACTGCTGCAGGCTTTGTGTGAAATGTGCAGGAGGCATCTTGCACTTGGTGATCCAAGCGTGGTGTGACTTCTGTAGGTTTTAATGACAATTGAGTGAACTCCTAAACTGGGGGAACCTGCAATTCTTTATTGTTTTAAACACTTCAACTATATTTTTATCTAACACTTTATAAAATTGTTATACTGTTGTAAGATGTGGGTATCTTTTGTCATCGTGTTTCCATCTGACTTGAAAGAAAAGCAAGTGTTTGCATCATGGATATTGTTGTTGGATTTTATTAGATGATAGGACTCAAAAGTAAGCAGATCTCAAAGTTGGCACATTCTGGCAAACTTGCAGCTCAGGTACTGTGGAACTGACCTCCACAAATACAGCTCTGGAAGAACTGGTGTTCTTGCCTCTGCAGCTGAAAAAACCTCGAAAAAATAAAAATACCTCTCTTTCTGTCTCTCCTCCTCCCGTCTTCTTCACTCCCCCATTCCTTTCTCTCTCTTGTCTGACAGGGAGCAGAGAGGAAGATCAGGGATGAAGAGCGAAAGCAAAGCAAAAGAAAAGGCAAGTGCACTGATCCCAGCTCTCAGTTGAATGCCTGTAAGTAGAACTTATTCTATCAGTATTTTAATATTGGATTTCATTTTGGCTACAAATAGCTTGTGCAGTAGAATTCTCAAGTCAGTTTTTCTCCTCTGTGGACTAATTCTTGTTTTAAGCAGTTCCTTATGGAACAGTCATTGTGTTTTGCAACATACTGGGTCCTTTAGGGCTTCATTCTGTATCGTTGTTTCTGTCCAAGACAGGGTCCTGCTGTGTATTCAATCAGGCAGTTGTAGCAGTTGAAGTGGTGGGGTGAGGGTGAGATTTTGGGCAGTGCTGGAGCCCCTCCCACTCCAGGTGGCAGTGAGAACAATCTGGGCCAAGTATTTTCAGCTTGATGCTAAACTTAGGCTTTAACTTACATTAAAACTGTGTTTACAACTCCCCAGCAAGGCCATGACAGCCTTTGGACTGAGCCTCTCAGCCCTATGCTCACTCTTCTAGAGCAAAGTGGTCCTTAGCAAATAATGTTGAAGTTTTTGCACGTATGAGGCATGTGGAGACCTCAGCACTGTAGTACGTAAAGGATGAGGAGTTTCTTCCCTGCTGAGCATCTTCCTTTAGCTGCTGCAGGTGACAGATACTGTGTTTGGATGACTGGTTATTCACCAGCAGAGCTGCTTAGAGGAAGCTGTGTCCCTGTTCTTAGTTGGCACGGGGCAGGCGCGTGCTCTCGCTTGCTCTGCTCCGTGTGCCATTAACAGCCCGACTGGTTCAGCCAGCATGCACCTCTCAGCTCGCCGGGCAGGATTTTCCTGACGCAGCAGGTACAGGCTGCTGGAGCAGCTTCAGAAGATAATACTGAAGGGAACCTGTTTGCTCAAGGGCAGTTGTGGAGAGGGCTGGGTTTTTGGTTTTTTTCGAAGTACATCATGAGAGGCAGGTCTAGCACGCTGTTAGCGTTTCACAAACCTAGTAGCCCCAGCGGCTCCCGAAAGATTACTGCATGCAGCCCTTTGCATAATGGCTGGAAAGGGAAGACAGTTTACACTTTTCCAGGATTTTTAGATTTTACAAAAGCTGCTTTCCAATGCTGATTTTTTAGGCTTGGGCTTAGCCCGATGAGACCCTTATTTTCCTGGAAAGTGCCATCCTTTGCTTTTTAGCTCTTATGTGGGAAGTTTTTGATTCCTTTAAGCCATAAGCTGTTATTCTCACCTCCAGGATCACAAATGCCACATGTACATGAACTCTTCAACAGCAGAAACAGTTGGTGGCTTTTGGTCAAAGTTATTTTTACAGAAATTGAACAATCTTTAAAAAAATTGGTTTTGCAGGGAGAAAATAGTGTATGTTCTACTGAGGACATGAGAAATGGGTTTGTTTGAAAAACATTTGTTTTGTTTGCAGTTGTTTTGACTTGAGATGGATATGTTTCCACTTGGTAAAATAAAGTCTTCAACTGTGGTAGTTTGACATGACTGTATCTGAAGTGCAGTTTAAGGCACCTCCTGCCTCACTTTCTCCTCAGAGGGTCTTTGTGGATGAAGTCTGTCCTCTTGATGGGTTGTGTCACATCAGCTGGTGCATTGTGAGAGCCAAAGTGCTCTGTGGGAGATGGTGCTGATGCCAGGGGGATGGACTAGGAGCTGGCACCCTGAGGTGACCAGGATGAACAATGAGAGGAACCAAAATGTGAAACTTGAAAGCGTGGAATCAAAATGTTACTTTCAATATAACGACTTGCACAAACCAGTATTTGTATTGCCTCTATATTATATAGTGCTCCTGTGGTGCTGTCTCTTTGAGAGGCTCCCAATTGGGAACATGCAAGTTCTCCCTTTGTCTTCTTTCTACCTTCCTGTGATGCCTGAAGAGGCTACCTGGAAACATAGACTAGACAGGAGTAAGGGAATAAAGGTGATATTTATTTGAAGGGCCTTCAAAGGTACACCCTGGGGAGCCCAGAGGCTACTTCCAAAATGGACCCCAAGATGGACAGCAAGTCATGAGTTCTTCACACTTACAGAGGTTTGGTCCATTTGCATATCAGCATAAATTCGCCAATTAAAACTTTAGCTACTGATGTAAGTTCTCTAAGCTCAGCCCTCCTTTCCAAGATGTTGTTTACACATTTCTGGGCCCAGCACAGCCTAGGTAGCCTTGGACAGCAAACCCAGAGACTTTGTTATGTCTATCTTAACATGAGAGAGCAGCAGCAGCAGGCTGTAAGACACTTCAGAGTTTTACAGTAGGCAATACAGAATATAAAAGCTAAACCTCAAGGCATTAGCTGGCATAGGAACACCAGCAAGCTTTTGAGGGAATGGATAGGGAGAAGGTGGGACAGGGACTAGCGTTTGCCCTCTGTTTGGATGATTCATTTGGTACATGGAAGACCTCAGCTCCTCTCTTGGGGTGAGTGCCAGATAATTGTCCATCCTAATTAATATTTGAACAAAGTTGAGCAGAGCAGTTGGAGAGATGGAGAAAGCTTTGACTATTCTGTGAAACAAGCATTTTCCTCAGGGCCCAGGCCCTCAGTTGAGAGGTAGACAACCAAAGTTAAAACTTCTTTACCACAGGAGCTTTTTGCTTTGACCCTGACTGCAGAGCACCCCTGTTCAGCAGCTTGTGTACCTTTTAAATGATGTAGGTCCCCATCAGGGCCTTCAGTATCCTCTGTCCTGATCTTTGTGTCTGCAGTTTCTGATGTCAAAGTGCCCATGCTTCCCTCACACAAACGTACCGACATCACCATCTTCAAGCCCTTCATGGACCTAGACACTCAGCCTGTCCTCTTCATTCCTGATGTTCACTTTGCAAACCTGCAGCGTGGGGCTCATGTGAGTAAAGATAATGGGTGTGGGGATGAGGAGGCTCTGGCATATATTTGCAAAAGGCCTGGGATGCTGTCTGTGCATATGTGCATATGGAATGTCAGACTGCATCGGTGCTGTAATCAAACACAGGCTGAGTCTCATGTGGGCAAGAGATGTTGCTCCAAGATACATTGGCTGGAGTTAGCAGGGGATGTTTTATCATTATTTTCCTATAAGTCCAGTTTCTGTGAACCTGAAAGAGTTTTTCCATAGCATTTCCATTGTATGAACTGCAGGCTGGTTTTCTCTCATAACATCTTTCGGGATCCTGGTGTGCTGTTGTGTAGCACTGGCTCTCCAGATGCCTGCTGCAGGGTGAAAATCTATCCTGTGGACCTGGCACATGTGTCAGCTCTGTGATCCACTGCCAGAGCGCCCTGCTTCAGCGTTCCTGGAAAGTTCCAGCTTACAAGAAACTGGACAGGAAAAAATTAGCATGCAACCAGGTTTCAAAATCTTGAACTTTCCTGTGCTGGGAGTTCTGCCATGCTCTCACAGCATCTAAAGTATACTTTTTAAGAGCATTGTCTGAACTCCTGGTAGGGATAGGGAATAAACTTATATCCGTAATGCCGACAGTCCTGCAGGTTTTCCTACAAAGGCCCTAGTGCTGAGTTTTGTCAGAAGACCCTACAGTAGTCCAGGTAGAAAGCTGGTTAGCTCCTCTTTGTTCCTGTCTCTCATTTGAGATCCTTTAATACTTTTTATGAAAAAAGGTAAAGAAGATGCTTACTGGCTTTTGAAAGATTGAGTCAAAGTGTCATTTGATTCAGCATCAAAAGATTATAAGAGAAAATGAATTCTAGTTCTGGATTAAATATTCACAGAATCTCCCCTTTGTTTTTAAAGGTCCTTCCTGTTGCTTCAGAAGAACTAGAGGGTGAAAGGTAAGAGCTGCCCTTCAACCTCCTGACACATTGCCCTCAGACAGAGGGATAAGTCCCTGTAATTGTACCACTGCTGACTTTTTGCCCTGTCAATGACAGTTCCAACCTGAAGAGAGGAGCTTATATTGGTGAAGACGACTTTATTGCTACTCCAAATAAGATGTCCAGAATAGAAGAACCAAAAAGAGGTATTTTCTTCTTTCAGAGGCTGAATGTTTGGAGTATTTGTCCATCAAGATAGAGAAATGCATCTGAGAAATGCATTAATGAATTTTTTAATCCATATTGATGTATACTTCAGCCTGTTTTTTCTGGCTTTTTGAGTAGTGACAGTTTATGTATCAGGATGTGGTTCAGCTGTGCAGATCTTCTACATTGTGAGAATTTCTGGGGGTTTCTGCCAACTCAGACATTAATTGGCTCTGAACCCATAAGGAAAGAAAGTCAAGAGGAGGTGAGCAGCTTACCGGTATCCCTAATGGACTGGGGGAGAGAACTCATCATGTAATCTCCTACAAAATACTCTGGAAATCTCCTCCAGGACTTCAAGCAATGAACACCAGAACTGGTTCTGGATATAAAACTGCTGTATCTTTCATGGTGCCAGGAAATGGGATGTTCACTTTTGAAAGCCATGCTAAGAGAATATTCTGCTAATTTTTAACTGAGTTTCAATCTTTGCAATTTCATGTTGCTGTGGTGTTCTGGATGGAGATGAGAGGTCCCTTTGGGGTGTTGGAGGTGGTGTGCCTGCTTGATGACAGTTGTGTGTGGAAGGACCACAATGAAACTTGAAGTATTAAACCTGTGAAGCAGCAAATGCTAAGTCTAGCAAGTCTGACTGTAATGGGGCTGCACTTCTGCAGTCTGGATAAACTAGTAAGGAAGGATGAATTTTATAGAAGGGAATCAGACCTTTTGTTTTTCCATGTTGCTGTATGCCATAAAACAAGGCCTATGGGATTCTCTCTTCTTTGGCTGACTCTCATGTGACCTGTGCTGTAACTGAGAGTATGTGTCCTGTCTTCCTTTCTCAAATCTACAGTCCTCCCTTTTTTAACCTGCCTTTAGCAGGAAAATTGGGAAATGCATGAAGGTGCTGTGCTGTCCTGAGTTCACCTTGTTCAATTAGAAATGCCAGTAATTGTTCCTTGTTGCAGGTGTGTCAAAGCTGTGGCTGATGAACCTTTGCAAACAATCCAGGCTGCAATACCTAGTCATTAGAAGATGGATTAAAGACAGCAAAGCTGTTAAAGTCCAAGCTTTCTTGCTCTCCTGGCTTATTCCTCAGCCTTAATGCAGTTTTTAATGAGGCTGATGTTACATACAGTGAGTCTGTGCTAGCTTGAGAACGCTAGGGATGCTCACCTAATTGGGGTTCTTGCTCTTTCGTTCCCCTCCTAGCAGGAGACCGAGACTGCATCCTATGTCAGCTGTGGTGGTATGAGTATTACTGAAAGACAGCAAGGGGTAGGAAGAAAGATGAGACAGCGTAGGAGGAGCAGAGAACTGTACAAATAAATTATTTAAAAATGAGGAGGTGGCCAGGATGGCTTCACCTGCTGTGATAGCATCTGTCAAATAATTTGATTGTGAAAAGTCTCATGGCAAATGACTGTGAAATACAGAGGAACCCAAGAGTCTCAAAGATTTATATTTTGTGTTCTTCCTTTCTTTGTTTCAAATATGACCTTTTTTTTTTCTAATAATAGAGAAAATAAAGAAAATACAGAAGTATTTTGACAGTAAAGATGCTTGAGCATACAGTGGCTTTATGTGCAAGGAGTAAGTTTGGAGCTAACCTAGCTGTGCATGTTTGTGCTACAGTTTTAAGTGGATATTGAATGTATGTATGTATATTTCTTCATAAGATTCTCAGTGGATGTCCCTGTGTGCTTAGCCACTGTGGGATACAGATCTTTCCTGAGAAGCAATTGCACAGTTAATTCCTCTCCAAATTGCTTTCCAGTGTTGCTCTATGTCCGAAAAGAGTCAGAGGAAGTCTTTGATGCACTAATGTTAAAGACACCATCTCTGAAAGGCCTAATGGAAGCGGTAAGTAACAAGGTTGGTTTATAGTCCTTGAGAAAAAGCCCTGGATACCCAGTCCTTACACACTGGCCAACCACAGGAGTCAGACTTTCAGTCACAGCTTGTGTCCACATATTCCTGCTCTTCTGGATAAAGAGAATAAGAAATATTTCCTTTCAATAACATGGAAATTAATGCAAATAATGTTTTAATTTATTATTAAGGGAATTCAGGAAGCTTCTCTTTCAAGTACCTTAGCCCACATCTGTGGGGTCTGGGTGTAAGAAGCCTTCCTGAAAATCCAGGTGTGTCAAACGTGATGATTGGATGTTCCTCTTCTGAGAGAGGGTACTTTAGTTAGAAGATGGAGTGATTTTCAGAATGCATCCAGTGGCTTGGGTTTGTTTCAAAGCCATGTTTGGGGGCCTCCACTGCCCTTCCACAACCCAGTAATGCAGAGCTCCAAGTCCCAGCTTCTGTGTGTTGCTGAAGACTTCATATATCTGTGCACATGTGTGAAATTGCTCTCTGGTGCTTGGCTTCCAAAATAGCCTTCCACTATCCCTGCTGCTGCGGAGCAAGGGAAGTACAGAGCTTAAGTCCAAGGAATGGTGTAATGTTTGGCATGAGCTCAAAACTGACGTTTCTGTCTGTCTCTTTCTGTGACTATACCTCTGCTCAGGGAACAGGGGCTTTGTGGGTGTGCAGGCAGGTCTGGCCATTAACTTTTGGTTGCAGAGATAGTTCTGTAACCAGAATCTTTTATCTCTTCCTGGCTGTGAGGCTTTGCTAGCTGGAGGGTGGAGGCTATGGAGAGAGGGATTGAAGGCTGTGAAGTCCTCCCTTACTCCGTGGTCCTGAAGTGAAGCTGTACCTTTGTTGTTTCACTTGTATTTCTAAAAGCAAGGAACCAAGAGCTCACAGCTGTAGCCTGCGGGAGCCTCCCTGTACATATGCATGTCAAAGCGGTGGATTGGTTTGGTACTTACTGTCGGTGTGGTAGTGCAGTTTGCCAAAGTAAACCAGGCTTAGGTTACTGACCTCCCGACTTTCTGGAGGTTGTGCAGTGAAGTGCCATGGTCAGTGGCTGTGGCTCCACATTGATGTCACCCTGCTGGGGAAGGGGAGTGTTTCTGATCACCTCATGCCCTTAGCAGCAGAAGTCTTCTCTCTGTTGCTATTTTCTTCTTTCAGCCACTCTCATGACTAATTTTCACTTGATCCCTCTGACATGAAATTTAAAAATAGTTTTCAGTATGCTAATAGAACAGAGAGGCATGAGAGAATGAGAGTCAGGGTGTGGAGTGGTTTTTAATGGATGGGCTTTTGAGTGTAGGGGCAAGAGGTTGCTGTATGAGAAGTAAGTAGCCAGGTTTTAAACATGATTAAATTTTTTGCACAGAAATTGGCTAAATGCAGAGAAGAAGTTCTCATCTGTAGACTTACACTATAGTTTGGGATTTAGTGTTGCCTTTATAGGACAGAGCGGTTGTCTTCATTTGCAGGCTTTTTTTAATTGTTGTTCCTTTCTGTAAAATAGGAAGTGAAAGATAATGACAGCAGTCTCCTTGCTTCACCAATCATTGCTTTCTTTTGTTCTAGATTTCTGACAAGTATGATGTTCCCTTTGATAAAATAGGAAAAATCTTCAAAAAATGTAAAAAAGGGTGAGTATGAACCTGTGCAACAACTGCCTAAGAACGTGAACACCTTTTTCAAACCTGTAGGCAGATCTGCTGGATAATTCCTCCATGCACTGCAGGTATGCGAATGCCATTTGCAGTTGTGTGTGTGCATACAATGTACACACATTCCAACATCACCCACAGCTGAAGACTGGAAGACTATAGGAAGGGTCCTATAGAAATACGTAGTCTGACTTACTGGGTAGGTACAGTAAATTAGCTCTCTGAGCTAATTGTTATTTGAACCAGAGTTGATCATGTTGGAGGAAGAAGAGTTCAGTTTGTTAAAAGACTCCCAGTGATGAAGAACTTCTTTCAACCCATGTTAAATTGTTCCAGTGGTTGACTGGGCTCACTGTATTTGCATTTGGCTACAATTACTAGACCCTGGTTGTATTTTTGTGGACTAAATTGGAGAGAACTTTGTTGTGAAGTGTCTGTTTCTCCCAAAGGCCATACTTCACCATCTTTTAATTTTGTAGCATAAATAATTGCGTTTCTGAACATTGTCTGCTTTTGTTGTATCTTTTAATTTCTCAATAATTTTTTTGGGTTGTATGTAAGTCACTTTGGTGTCTCAGCCCCTTCTCCAAAGCCCTTTTAGCCAGAAAATTACACCCTTCCAGGGTTATGCTTTTATAGCAGAATTACCCCACCAGAACAGCTGCAAAAGTTTAGAGTTTGTGATATCTAAACCCCTCTAAGCACAGCTTTGTGTGTGTGCACACAAACACACAGGGTATTGACCTTTCTGGCAAATGAAAGAAGTGGCCAAGCATGGGTGGTTTCTGCCCTGTGAGCTCTGTAGGGTTTCGTGCTGATGGTTCATAACTGACAGGCAAACCCAATCAGAGCCCCAAGTGCCTGCAGCTTCAGAAGGATTCTGCCGGTTCCAAGATCTCTCTCCCTCCCTCATCCAGGAGCCAGATTTAACCCTTCCATTCAGACTCTGAGAAATGTGGCTGCCAGCCTTGATGGCAGATTTGGGTAAGGACAGCCAGATCTGCTATGGGAAGCAATGAGTCAGAGAGAGATGAGGAGGGATCTTGTGTTACCCTTGGGTAGTCCAGGCTTTCATAGGTTTGAGAATGCCTTTGCTCTTTTTGGCATTTAGAACTGTAAAATATCTGATCTATTTTGTTTTTCCAGAATTCTGGTCAATATGGATGATAACATTGTGAAACACTATTCTAATGAAGATACTTTCCAGCTGCAGATTGAAGAGGTTGGAGGATCTTACAAGCTCACTTTGACTGAGATCTAAGTTCAGAGATCCACTGTGGATTTTAAACAGAGGTCTCAAGTGAACATTTTCCTATAATTCAGTATGTTGGGCAAAACACTAATCACCTCCAGAAGAAAGCCAGGTGTTGGACTTGTTCTGGGGAGCAGAGCAGTGGTTTTGCTTAATACATTTGTGTTTGTGTTCTTGCTCATGACCTTATTTGCACTTGAAATGGGCAAGGAAAGATTGGCAATTAAGTGGAGAGCATGTATATATTTTTGCTAGTGTATAAAACACTAGTAGATATGAGAGGGGAAATCTCCTGGATGGTGGCCTTTTAGCCTGGTGATGTCTTATTTATCTATTCAGTAACCATGTTTGAGCCCGTTATCAGCTAATACCATTTTACTGGACTGTTTTCTGCTAGGGAGAGCTGCAAAACTACTAATTGATACTAGTAGGAGTTGCATGCAGGTTGGAGAAAAGTCTTTATAATGTTTACTTGTGACCAGGGCAGACTGTTGAAATCACTTGTGTTGTTTGGAGGGAATGTAAAACTGCCTTGCTTATGAAGAACTCGCCTTAGTAACTGTGTGAACTCTCATCAGATGAAGCTATATTGTATATAAGTGCAATATATTTTTGAAGGTTTGTAAATGTGTACATATAAGCGATATATAATATATATAAAATATGGTGTTCTGTATATACCGTGAATATATGCAATGAAGCCCATCTAAAAGGATGCCATATACAGAGAAAACATATTTAACGTAGATATTTAAAAATGGACAAACCCTTATCATACACCAAAGGTGAGCACACGTTTGTACATTCACAGAAGGCACAAGAGACCTGCTTGTTAAACATGGATCTTCCTATGTGGAAGGAAAAAGATACTGGCTCTCTCCTAAATCCTCATGCACAGGAAGGCAATGGAATTCCTGGTTTCTCTCATGAGCTGCCACTAAGTCCTGAAACAGCTGAGTACTGCTGTCCTGGGAGGTAATTTGGGCCAAGTCTGAGAGTTGGGTCACCAGAGGAGCTGAGCAGTGCAGTTCTCTTGAAGTCTTGCTTTTGGGGGTCAGGAGGTAGAGGTCTCCTGGAGGGTGGATTTTTTCTGTAGCAGTGTACTTAAGGCTCAGCTGGATGCTGCTTGCACCAGCAGCTCAGGCTGGATGAACCCATGGGCTGGAGCCAGCTTGCAAGGCCTAGGATGTCAGCAACTGGAAATGCACAGGCAAGGCTTCTGAGAGAGGAAGGGGCAAAATGGCTCAGCAGGCCAAGTGTTAGCAGGGAGCAGGGCCTGCAAGTAGGTAATGCATTCTTGGTGTCTGTACATACCATGGACTGGCTGCTGAGCTGGAGAGACCCAGCGGGCACAGCAGGCATCCTGAGCCCCAGCTGGGAGTGCCAGACACCTCCAAAAAGTACTGCTCTGTGCTATTTACTTATCCTGTGCATGTGCTTATAAAGGAAAGGCACCCTTTGGTTAATAGCAAGTGAGAGAGGAGCATTTAAAGAGCAGCACTTGGCTTCAAGGCAAAAACCTCCGTTACATAGTGAGCAGATGAACTTGAGTGCCAGGTCCAGTGTCAGAGCTTTAGTTAGGGGTCTGGGTAATGAAAGAGGTTTATAACTTTTTCAGAGAGTACAAAGCTGCACATACCTCACCTAGGACATGAAGGTCAACCTGGAAAGATTGGAGAAATAGTCCAGAAAAGTAGCATATGATTTTACTTAAAAATTAACGATTCTACTTAATGGTTAACAAATCGTAACCTACTGTTGTTCAGCTCTGTCATGGTGCTGTTTGGAAGAGGGAGGCAAATGCCACATTGAGTTGAACAACAGGAGCATGACCTGCCAGAAATAGGAGACCCTCCCTTTGACTCTGCTTGGCATTGCCGAGGCCTCCAATGGAGCACGGTGCCCTGCCAGCAGAGCCGAGTCCTTGTGGATGTCTCAGACAGGCCAGACCATGTGGTCCTTCAGCCACAGCTCGTGGCTTCTGAGGAGGAAGGCCTGCATGATTTGGCTGGTGAGGGGTCATGTTCAGATGGGATGGCTGATGGGAGCAGCCTCCCAACCCATGGAAGTGTCCTCCCTATTCATGACAAGCACAAGGAGTAGTGGGTGTAAATCGCAGAAATTCGGGCTGGGTGTCGAGGCAGTTTTCTCTAGTGAGAAGCGGAGGTGCCCATGGAGGCCGTGGTTTGGCACCAAAGGTCTTCAGAGCCAGGCTGGGCAAAGGTATCTGGACTGTCACAGGTGTAATTCTTGGTTGGTAATTCTTGGATTCTCCCTTGGTAGTGAGTCCAGGTGACCGCTTGAAGTCCCTCCCCACCTTCTTTTTTAATGATTTATATGAAATACAGTATTTTGGAATTTGTATTTGGATCAATCCTGAGCTGGTTCATTCCATTCCCCCTCTATTCCCCCCTCTTTCCTTCTCCTCCTCCATTGATGGGCCCCCACAGAGGGTTTGCGATGCTCTGGGCACTGCATGCTCCCCTCTTTGCTCTGTGGCTGGAGTTGAGCAAACTCCACATGGATGCATCTCTGACTGTGGGCATGTGGCCAGAACACGTGGGCTGGAGGCCGAAGGAGAGAGGCTGATGTGCAGCACGATGCTGAAGAGACTTGGCCAACACCTGCCACCCCGTACAGGAATCCACTGCCAGCACAGCAGCCGTGGAACTCGTACCCAGCCAACACCAGCCTCCTGCCTGGGCTTCCCTTCGGCAGTCATGGGAATAATTTTACTATGGCAAGGGAATTTTTTTTTTAAAAAACTGATATATAGAATACATATATATATATTTACACGTTTTTATTGAAAATGGAAGTTTTATTACAGAAACTTGGTCTAGGGTCAGGGAAGTAGATTTAGAGTCTCCATAGAGGTAAGATTGACATGACTGTTATTTCTTTTTACTGCTTAATGAAGTATGTGAACTAAATCTGACGATTGTTTTCCACTATAAGATACTCTGGGACACGGGTCTTACAACAGTAGCAGCAATGTCATGTATGTTTTATGAAACTGATTTTTTTTGTTTTGCCTGCTGTTTTTTAATTGAAAATGTATTTTAAACCAAGCTATTAAATTTTATATGTTCGTTTCTAATAATGAGTCTTTTCTATAACAAATCCATCTGCTCTTATCCCTTCAATTTTGCTTTGACAGGGTATCTATAAAACCCTGGTGATTGTTTCCTAGTTTATCCTTGCAAAAGAAAATAGTCCCAGTGCCTTGCGGTTGTTATTCCCACGTAAGAAATGGCCAGCCCCGTTCTCATTCCCTGCTTTATTCCAGCTGACCTCGTTCAGTGCATGGGGAAGCTGTGCAGCATTTGCTTCCATGGGACCCTTTCCTTTGGCAGGAGAGCAGACCATCCACGGGTAAGATCACGTGTGTAGTGGGGACCACCAGTGAAGCTCCAGGCATTGACTTTCCCAAGCTGAAAACAAAATTCATGCTAACATCTCCAGGATAATCCTAATGCCATGGTGTCTGGAGTGGTGTTCACCTCCTCTTTTTCACTGTCAGAAAATGTCTCAACAAGCTTTTGCTGTAGCTGGCTCCCAGCCCCCGCAGCAGTTGCTGTCCTGGAGCAGCTCCTGTGCTGGCATTTTCCCAACCTCGAGGCTTGCATCAACATGCTGGGGCTGGGTGGGGAGCAGCGTGGGTGGCAGAAGATTTGTGGACTAGGAAAAGGCCAGGAAAACTTCCATGTATTTCCTTATTTATTTATAGTTCTTGTGCAGGCTCGCAGAGTTTGTCCCAGATGCAGGAAGATGCTGCAGTGTGTCGTGACTGGGAGATGCACCCGTGCTGGGGGATGCCCTGTGCCATCTCCACCTGAGTTTGTGCTTTCTGGAAGACTGGACAGGGTTCTGCCCTCATACAGTTGGTGTGTGGCCATCTCACAGCAAACCTCAGTATGAGACAGAATCTGCTGCAGGGCTGGCTGAGAAACAGCTGCTACCCCTCTCCCTGGCCTTGTGATACCACCATTTTCCTCAGCCTTCACGTGGTGTGTGTATGTCTGTGCCAGC
This sequence comes from Falcunculus frontatus, assembly GCA_013398115.1. Lineage (NCBI taxonomy): Eukaryota > Metazoa > Chordata > Aves > Passeriformes > Falcunculus > Falcunculus frontatus. The sequence goes on along the minus strand of VZRV01007194.1, from coordinate 587,258 downwards.
ACTCCCTCCTCCTTCTGACACCCCTCAGCCCTTTTCTATTCAAGTGAGTTTAAAAGAAGTGAAGGTGAACCCCCAAAGATGCAGCTCTGCGCTCCCAAGGCAGGCAGCCTTACATGGAGCTCTGTGCTTCTTCCTGGGGCATGACTTGGGGCTCCAATACTGAAAACATTTAGTTAAGCTTTTAAGATCTGAGCTCTTTTTGTATGGGAAAGCTGAATTTTGCATCAGTCTCCAGCTTCTTGGTGGAACTTTTGTCTAACAAGGGTTTGCAAGAGCACGGAGCTTACATGCTCCTCTACTTGGTTGGTTTGTATTTTAGATCACTGAGTCTATTATTACAATTAAATTATTAAATATTAGACAGTATTTAGATGATGCCCCAACTAGATGAACTGATACAATATATGAGTTCTCAGAACTTGTTTAGCTGCTTGTCCTTGGACTATCCTGCCATACCACTGGGTACCTTTGCATAGTTCACAGTACTGCAGAAGGGATATTTGGCTTTTTTCCTGCCTTGGCTAGTGTCAGTAGCTGCTGTGGCTGGGGTGGTTGCGGGGTTTTTGGCACATCCCGTAGTTTCTTATTCTCACAGGGCAGTCCTCCCCTGCCCCACCATCCGTGTGCCTGCGCATGCAGCTCGTGGATAGCTGGTGTGCCCTCTGGCTCAAGCAGGATTTATTTTGTCGTGTCTCCAGCGTGGCCACCCTGCAGGCTGCAGATGTGTGTGCCAATACCAGCTGGTGACCATTGTCAACAGCACTGAACCTGTGTGTCCCTGCTGCAGCGCTGGTCACCTCGGGCGGCATCCCAAGCCTAGAGCTGGCCTGCCCATCAGTCACCACCACTGCAGTTTGGGAACCAGGCAGAGGAAAGGTGCATGGCTGAGCCTGGCAGCAGCTGTGATGAGTGTGAACACGGTGGAACAGTGTTTGATCTCTTAGTGATTTGTTACCTGGAGGAGAGACAGCCCTGGGCTCAGGGATTGATAGCAGTGAGGGAGGATGGAGCATGCTGTGCACGTGGCTGCTGCCACCAGGCTGAAAACAACAGTGTAAATTGGAGTGAAAGTTGGAGAGGGTGAAGTGACATGAGGAAAGGTGAATGGAGTCCTGTGGTTTCCCAGCACCAGGGAAATCAAGTCCCTTCATTCCTCAGTGCCCAGCAGGTGAGGGGAGCTGGATGGAGCCCCAGCCAGGCAGTGCTGGCCCTGCCAACCTGTTGCATTTGCTCTTCCAACTTGTGAGTTTGGTGGTTTGGGATGAGCAGGGCACTGTCCTGCGGCCACTGCCTTGGAGTTCGGATTGAACCAACCTGCCTGCTCCAGCCAGCAGAACGTGCCCAGACAGAGCCCAGTCCCCGGCCTGAAAAGACATGGCTGGAGCAGCTGCTGTCTGCAGGGACCACGCTGGGAGCAATGCTCAGTCCTGCTCAGGGGGTGACTGGGATAAGGGCACAGGAGTACAGGGACTGGCACTGGCTCTGCTGAGCAGCTGTGCCAGTAGCATAGGGGTTGTTGCCAGTGCTTGGTTTGATGATGCTTCTAATCTTGTCATTATAAGGTTTGCTTGATTTTTTTTTTTTCTTAAATAATTATGTGAGTTAATAATAAGGAAGAGTGATCACACAGTGGTCGGCTTTGCAGGTCGTATGCCCACAGTCTTTGCTGCTTCTCGCTTGAAATGCTTTGAACCTGTCAGCCAGTGCTGACCAAGGGCTTTGGGGAGAAGCAGTGCTGGGTCCCACACCTCGTGGATATCCTAAAGGGCCCTAAACCACCCCTTGCTCTTCCATTTGTCTCCGCTCTGCGTGCTTAAAATAGAGCCCAGGCTGCAGGCAAGAGGTTGGTTGAGACTTGCTGCCTACAAAGCCCCAGGTCAGGGTAGTGCCTGAGACAAAAGGAGACAGTTATAAAATCAGCAATGACAAGCTAAAAGAACATCCATTGCTGCCTGAATCACCCCCTGCTGTGTTATGTGGCCATTCCCAAGTGAGCTGGCACCTCATGGCAGTCCTGTCCAGAGCTTTGCCTGTGAGTGACCCCCAGCCCAGCCTTGGTGGCCTGCTGAGCTCTGCCCATGGGGATGTTGCAATGCCTTGGGCTGCCCAGCCCCAAAAGGGGTGAGGGTTTTGATGAGAGAAGGGCTCAAATCCTCCTCATCTCTGTAGAGGCGCAGCTTGTCCCTGTTCCTCTGTACATGCTACAGGGCAAGGGACCACAATGCTGCCCCATTCATGGCCAGCAGCACCCCCAAGACCACATTCTGACTTCCACTGGTTTTTTCAAAGCAAAATTTTGAGCCCTCCTCCAGGACTGAAAAGAAAATTTGAGATACCTCAAGAGGAAGAAAAATGATGATTTTGACCCTAAATCACTCTCCTTTTTTTTTTCTTCAGGTCCATCTTTCAATTCCTAAGTGCTGGGGGTTAATGGCAATCTTCAACACCATCAAATCGTGCAATATTTAAATTCTTGGTGGACTTTCCCCCCATCTCCCTGCTTTGAAAACCCTCTCTCTCTGATCCTCCAGGTTTTCTTCATGCTGCATTACATCTACCCATTACCCTGCTGTTATTTTGCTCTAAAGGTACATCTTGAGGCTTTTATGAACCATATTTGAGCTCCCTGACGACAGCACTCGGGCAGATGTAATCCAGCGTGACAGAGCGTGTGAATGCCATAAAGTGCAGGGATAGCAGGTGGAAATCTGGCCAGCAGGGACCTGGCTGGCTGCAGCAGCACTGGGATGTCATGCCCCCATGAAGGGAGAAGGACTTGACCTGAGCTGGGGCAAAAAATAAGATGCCAGCCGGGCAAGTCTGTGTTTGGCACTGAATGGAAGCCCAAACCATCATGTTAAGATATTCAGGCAGGGTATTCACAGCTCAGCTTACTTTGGTCAGTCACTCAGGAGAAAAGGAGGGGTGGTGCTTGTGGAGCAGAAGGAGCTGTGGCCAGGGCTCAGTTTGACCATAAGGCTGGAAATTATTGGGTGTGTGGGGAAGGTTTTGGGGTAAAAGCAGTGTTTTTTCCCAGTCCAGGACCTTTCCCATCCAGCAGAGCTGCGAACTGTGAATGTTCAGCCTCAGACTGCTCTTCACAGGTCATTGCATGGTTGGGGTTGGAAGAGATGTCTGGCACACGGTCCTACTCCTTTGCTCAAGCAGCCACCCCCAGCCAGCTGCCCAGCACCCTGTACAGAGGGTTTTTTAATATCCCTAGAAGCAGAGACTCCACAGCCTTTCTGGGCATCCCAGTTCTGGATCATCCTCACAGTGAAGTATTTCCTGATGTTCTGAAACTCTCCTATGGTTGAGTTTGTGCCTTTTGTTTTGTGAAGGTATCCGCTGGGTCTCCTGGAGGAAATAATACCAAGAGATCAGAGATGAAGTAGTGATTTGGGGCTGCTTCAGATGAGCTGCAGCCATGGGGAAGAGAGGTGCAGCAGCCCAGAGTGGGGTGTGCAGCTGGGGCATCCCTGTACTACATCCACCTCTTGGAAAAGCACTGCAAGGCGTGGTGCCAGCTCAGTTCTCTGCTCTGCTGGCACCATGGAAAGATGCCCAAGGGGAAAGAAATTGAGAGTAAACAGTGTTGCCTGTACTCAGGAAGAGAAAATAGTGCAGCTACGCACCAGAAGAGCTGCAGCCCAGAACTGGAACTTGAGTTTATTTCATATTGGTCATCTTGTTGCACCTCTTAACACCCTGAAGCACTGCAGTGGTGAAGGGGAAGTGCACACCCAAGGCTGATGTAAGGATTTACCCATGCTGGGAAAAAAATAGGGACTTCTTGTCCTTTTCATGTAAACAGTGTAAAACTAACTCATAAAGTACTTTTGAAGGGAGGTATTAGGATCTCCACTGTGCAAGGGGAGTTGCAGCAAGTCCAGGCAAGCACTAGTTATGAGAAAAAGCATCAAGCTGGCTGGATACTTGATCCAAACAACAGGCAGGGTCTGTTCTGCAGCTGAGTGAGTGAATGGAGCCGACTGCATCATGTACGACCAGCAGTGCTGCTAAGGAAGTATCACAGCAGCAGGAACTGCAGTTCTCCAGTTCCTCAGCTGGGGCAGGGATGGGATGTGGCCACTGCTGGGGTGAGACACCTCCCTTTAGACACTAGGACAGGGATTAAAACTGTTAAACAACTCAATTGCTACTGACTTTTTCCCCCAAAAAGCTCAGAAGGTGGCTTTTTTATTTGTTTAACTATTAATGGAAAACGTATTTTTCAGCAGTAAAATCCTATACTTTACCGTGTCCTTCAATATATAGTTAATTCAGCATATTATGTAGGAGGTTGCTCAGGGTATATAATCATTGGTGGCATAGTTTGAATGCAAGCACTGGGGGGGGGGTGGGGAGGGGAAATTACCCTTACAAGCAATCTCCTCGGCCCATACCCTCCTTTGCTTTGGCTGTCATTTACCAGGGATGTGTCTTTGTCCCTGGATTTGGTGTCTGTCCTGCCAGCTGCAGCTCTTCTCTGGCCCCCCAGCATTTGGCATTGTGACGCCCAATGAGACAAATGTGGCGTTGGAGAGGGACACAGAAACCCTGTCAGCGGTGAGGGAGCATGGGCTGGCTCAGCTGGAGACAATGTGTCTGTGACAGCACAGCTGTTCTGCCCACTGGGAGTGTTTGGGGAGGCAGAGGAAGGTGTCAGGTGAGCAGGATGCAGACCCTGCAACCAGGAGCAGAGACGGGAGTGGGCACAGCACAGCCCAAGGAAACTGGAAGAAAGTGTTGCCAGAGTGGTTGGTGAGGAGTTTATTTATAAACATGATGGGTTAGCAATCACATCCCTGTTTGGATGTGTGTGGTGTGACAGCTGGCTGCCACGGGGAGGACCTTGTACAGCGAAATTCACAGCACACTCGCTCTGACACAATTTCATATGTGTATGCTGTTGAAGGAAGCAGCAAGCAAAGCTGAGCACGCAGAGCAGAGGTAGCTCAGCTTTTGTCTCTTGCTCATCTACTGCAGACCCTGTGCATCTGTGAGCAGCAAGAGGGGCAGACCACACTCCCACTGTGCTGGTAGCGCCGCAGCCAGGTTCTTCACCCCTGGCCAGAACACATCCAGGGGCAAGCAGGGCTGAGCCTTGGTGTCCATGAGGACATCCATGGGCAGGAGAGCAGCAGTAGAGGCATGTTTGGTGCCAAGGACAGTGGCTTGAAGGTGGCCTTCTCATCTGCCCCATTCTCTTCTACACAAGCTTTGTGTTTACTTCTGTTCAGGGTTGTCCTGCCTGGTCTCCTGCCCCTGCTCAGTCCCTTCATTTGTCTGACTTTAATTGATGGTCAATAACCGCAACCCCTGATAGTGACATTTTTACAGGGACGTTCCTTATTCTTAATAGTTTGCCAGGAGAGGGCTGAGAAGGGAGAGGAAGAGGCTCATTCTGCAGGGCTGGGGGAGGAAAGCGTAGGAGATGCAGGGAGGAGGAGGAGACGGAAAAGCTGCAGAATGGATAATGTGGAACAGGGATTAATTCCCCAGGAAGTGCAGGGTCAGGAGTCACCCTGGAAGCAGGAGGGGGAGGACAGCAGGGATACAGATAAGGCACTAGACCAGAAATAGCACAAACTCTTCTTTTAGGGTCTGCTTAGAGAGACGACCTTAAGCAGCAGCAACCTTTCACCAAACAACCAGGTCTGGGATGTCTTGGCCATTCCCAGGCACATAAGAAGGGGAATTTTAGAAAGGGGTGTTGAGGGAAGCTTTTGAAGGTGCTCAGTAGTATCTCACATTATCAAACAAGAGGGGGGACAGAGGTTGTACATCTGAGCCATGCAGAGAGCCCCTCTGATATCAACTGGGTAATCCAGAGCCAGTGTGAAGAACGGGGAAAAGCAGGATCTTAAACAAGCCCCATCTGATGTCAAGAAAGAGGACACATGACAAAACAGCAGGACACCTGTGATCAGCCACAATCCCCACCATCACCCAGAGCACTCCCTGGGGCACCATTCCATGCTCGGTGCTGCACAACACTTGGGTGCCCGTGGACAATGTCCCAGGGGAGATGCCAATGTTGGTACTGGGGGAACCACTGCCAATGCCAGGCCACTGCTGCCCTGTGGGACTCCATGGTACCAATCACCCCACTAGGAACGATGTCCAGTGGCTCAGAAGTTGGTCTCTGGTCACACAGGACATCTTTCAGCACCTGAGTGCTGCATGAAAACACTGCAGGGTTGTTAACATGTGGAAGACAACTCAGGATGAAACATGTTTGCACACAGGCTTGATACCTGCCCCAGCAAGTCCTGAGATGACCAAAAGAGAGGAACATCCATCAGCATTGCTAATGCTTTAATATACTGTTGTCAGAAAATATGTACAGGCTTAGCTAACAGTAATGCTGAGGTCAAGGGAACAGTGAAAACAATGAAGACATCCTCTTAAGCAGAACAATAAATAAATAGCATGTAATTTTAATTTTTGCTAGTATTTCAATCCATCTCCTGGTGCCACTAAAATAGGATCAGGGCATGAATAGCAGCAGTAGAAAAACCAGATGGTGCACTCGAGCAAGCAGAAGGTGCACTAGTATGTCAAACTTATCAGTATCATTTACTTTTTTATTTCTATTACAGTGGACCTGTGGACAGTCCACACCTGTAATCAGTATTTGTGGATTGGATTCTTTTAGTTCAGTAAACACTATATCTCACATACTCATAACAAATGTGTTTGAATGGTGATTTCTCCCAGTAGTACTGCCAGGGCTCATGAAGTCTTTGATGCAGTTAATATTTTTTCCTGTAGAAACGTATTTTTGGGAGTGAAGGAAAAAAAAAAGGCAGCGTGTGTTCATTCTATCAGCACACTGGGTCCAAACTAGAGCGGGAAACAGTTTTTGTGGCTCTTCTCTTAAAGCCTTTCGTTTTGTTGTAACCCGGCTATGTTTCCTTATGCTGTGCTGGCTGCTTCCCCATTCCTTGGATGCTTATCCTCGCACCAAAAGCTCAATTTGCTTCTGAAAGCGAATCGGAAAGATGCAGGCGAGGAAGAATTTGACTTTTGACTCAAAGCAGTTGGGGACAGCACGTGAGGAGCGTGGTTTTGTCCTCCCTTTGGGAAAGGCTGTCCCTGCTGGCAGACACGTAGGCAGTTCTCCGGGGCGGACGGGGGATCTGCTGCGCTATCCGATACCCGCGGCCACAAACGAGATGTCCCCTTGGGCAGCTGGCCCACACGCAGCGTGACGGTGTGGGGGGACGGCACGTCTGCACTGCCCTTCCCTCCGACACGCCGTCCAGCACTGCCCTTGGCTCCGCCGGCAGCGTGTCCCTGTCCCTTCGGCCCCGCCGGGCACGGGGACAGCGCCAGCAGCCCGAGGCCGAACGCCGGTCCGGCTGTAGCCGCTCGTGCACGGCAAAGAGGCAACCCCCCGAAACGTCCCTCACACACACACTCGATGTCCGCTGGGCCATGGGCTTTGTAAAAGCCCGTGGATTTATCATCACTTTTGCATTCAGAAAATATTCTACCAAGAAATATTCCTTGTTGGTGTGCTTGCTTTCTTTTATTCTCTTTTTCTCCCCACTTCTGTTCTTCATGGTTATCTCTTAATATCCCTTTCCCCGCACTATTTCTCAGAGATACCCTGTATAGAACTCTGCCTATAAATTCCTTCTGTATCTCTGCTATTCCCACTGAGAACAGTGCATTCACTCCTTGGGTGAATCCCTCTGGTCCTGCTCCTGCCCTTGGCCAGGGGCTGCTGCAGCCGTCTCCATCAGCTGGTGACAGACACCACCTGGCAGAGCTCCTTAGCTTCCTCCGTGGTGGGGCGTTTCTCCTCTGCCTGCTGCTGTCAGCCCAGCAAGCGTGGTTTGGTACAACTGGGTGTTGTGGCAGCTTGACTGCTCTGTCCCTCACAACAGAGGAGGAAGAGGGGACAGAGATGCATCCTCATACATGTCTTACCACATGCATCCTATCATAGTCTTTCACTTCGTCCCATGTATCTTCTCACAGCCCCTGCATGGGAGCTCTGAATGTAATAATCTGTATTTATTCAGTGCTGTTCCATTTGCTAGGCTCTGTGTGTTTGCTACAGTAGCCTGCTGCTTCAGCCAGACCAGATGCCGCTGCCAAAATGCACTAACTGTAGAGCTGCACCCCAGACAACTGCTTTGGTCTATTTTTAACTGCTGGTAAATATTAGGAAAACCGTCTGAGCCCGTAATATTCTCCCTTCAGTCTCTTTTGAATTGTTTATGGCATCATTAGCTACAAAAAAGGAATGGGGGAGAGCTGCCTGCATGACCTTTTGTTGTTTTCAGTCTCCAGTATTAATTATTTTCCCTCCTACTCACACAGGATGTTTGATTCCTTCTTGTCATCCCAGCCAAAAGGATAAGATAACCAGAGCAGAGCCTTCTCAAGCCTCCACTGCAGCCACTTACATCTGCTCCTTCCTACCTCGGAACAAAGGCATTGTCTATCTCAACAAAGAAAGCTTTTCTCTGAAGTGTTTGCCAGCGGTCTGAGTTAAACAGGCCTTTATAAAACCACACGGTCCTCGGAGAGCCCGATCCAGAGAATACTGGAGCAGCAGCACTGGAGGGGGAGGCTGGTGCAGGATGGCTCTGCTGGGATGGACGCCACATTGCCACAGCCCGGCAGGGCAGGGACACTAGCATCCTGCAGTCACCAACATGAGTAGGCTGCTCCGAGCTCTTTGGAATGGAGTACTGAGGACAGCTGGGCTTTGTTCCAGGTTACTACTTCCAAGGATGGAGCCTTGGAACTGCAGCCAGCGTGGATCATCCTGAGGAGCTTGCTTGTGCTGTGCTCAGGAAGCTGTGCTGCTGGGTGAAACCCATGGGGAAATCAGTGGGTGTAGGCTCAAGTACAAAGAAGCAGGATAATGTTAACTGCTTTATTATTCACCTTGGTGCAGCCTTGTGAAGGGAAAGGGAAAGGGGAGAGAAGTAGGGGTTGGGAGAGAGGGAGAAGCTCTAAGGCTGCCAGGGCTGGGGGCTCAGGCTCCGTGGGGTTCAGACCCCTGACATTTGATGTGAGGATGAGGGTGCTCCTTCCTCATCTAACATGGCCTCAGCTGGCAGCAGCAGAAAAAGGCAAACCAGGTGACTTTAAAATAAATCCAAGGATTTATTTTAAAAACTTTAGTTGGCATTTTTAGCTCAGCAAGGGGAACATAATCAAACCCATTTTCCCTATAGCACAAGTCGGAGTACAGACCTGTAACGTCACTTCTTTTAAGTGGTCTCGCATCCATGAGCTGTAGCAAGGACCCCTGAGGGACTTGGAACATGTAGGCAGAGTCTGTGGTGTGTGACATGGGAAAACATCCCGCTGGGAGTCAGGAGAAATGATTGCATTCTACTTCCCTGTGACTGCTTCTTCCCTGGCGAGGCTGCTGAGCTGCCTTCAGATGCTGTCACTCAATTAGAAGTCTGTGCTGTCAATGACTAAGGCTGTGCGAATAAGTGCTTTGAGCAGGAACTTCATGTGTTACAACAAGCAGCAAAGAGACAAACACAAGTCGCTTCCCAACTGCAGCAAAATTGGTAAACATGCAAAATGGACTGTATTTTCCTAGTTTTACAATTCCCTAAAGGTTTTTCTTGAAATGGATCCACGCAATTGGCTCTTTACAAAGAACAGTTAGTGATTACAGGAGAGGAACAAACCCTGTGTCCCCACTGTGCCACCTCAACTGTGCTTTTTAGTCACCAACGGCATTTTCACAAATTTTTTCGTTCTCTGTCACACAACTGATTCCCTTGTGCGAACAGAACTCTTTAATGTTAGAACTCAATCTGCAATTTGAATTATCAGCATTTTCCTTACCATCATCCAGCAGAGGCCAGGGCTCCAGCATGGAAGGTCCCATGCAAACACAGAGAGAAAGCTGCTGGTAACCTATACACAGCACAAAGCACTGGCCAGGGAGATCCTTTTAATTTGCTGTTTGATGGGCTGGGAAGTGGTAGTGCTGGGAAAGCTGAAGGATATGAATGTGCAGTAATGGAGACCAGGGATGAGCACAGTGTGGTGAAGCTTTAGAAACTACGTGGGCAGCAGGGAAGGACGGGGATTCGGAAGAGCTGTAATGGAAAAAATAAACTCCAGTGGCCAAATGAAGCTGACAGCAGAAAGAGCCAAGAGATTCAAGATGATTCTCTGTGTGGACACTTGAGGATGTCACATCTTGAAAAACTGGGGAAGGAATAAACAGAGATAATTCAGCAGGATAAAATGCTTTTTTGCTGTCCACATTCTGTGTCAGAGAGGCACAAGGGAGGGGGCAAGGGTGGGTTGGGATAGTGCTGGCAAGGCCAGCGGCTGTCAGAGGCCTGCAGGACCCACATCTGTCCTGTCCCAGGGGACACAGATCTGACCCTCCCTGGGGACCCAGGTCTTTCCTGTCCCGTCCCAGGCTTTGGGATGCAGAGCTGCCCTAGCTGTGGTCGGTGCTGCCACTGCCAGCACTTGGTGCTGCCCAGTACAACCACAAATCCTGCTGGGAATCACAGGGCCAATATGCTTCAGCTGCCATTGGAAAATGAAAACAAGGGCTAGGGACAGGAAAAACCGAAGAACACACACTTTTTAACAGAATATGTGTTGTGTCTTGAAGGCTTTTAAGAGGCACATGCGGGGCTGGCCCACGGGAGGCCTTCCAGTGCCAGTGGATGCAATGATCCATAACACTGACCCTTCATGGGTTTTGGGAGGGAGTTTAGGGTTATTTTTAATCCCAAATCCTCCATCCGGCAAAGCAGTGCTGTGGACAGCCAGGCACCCGAGCCCTTCCCTGCCCACCGGGCAGTCAGGACCTCTGCGAGAACACTGGCAGCTGATCCTGGGAATCTGCGGGAACAGAGGCGCTTCCCCAAAACGGGAACACTGCTGGCGGGTGTCGGGAGGCTGCGGGCCCAGGGATGCTTCCCCAAAACGGGAACACTGCCGGCGGGTGTCGGGAGGCTGCGGGCCCAGGGATGCTTCCCCAAAACGGGAACACTGCCGGCGGGTGTCGGGAGGCTGCGGGCCCAGGGATGCTTCCCCAAAACGGGAACACTGCCGGCGGGTGTCGGGAGGCTGCGGGCCCAGGGATGCTTCCCCAAAACGGGAACACTGCCGGCGGGTGTCGGGAGGCTGCGGGCCCAGGGATGCTTCCCCAAAACGGGAACACTGCCGGCGGGTGTCGGGAGGCTGCGGGCCCAGGGATGCTTCCCCAAAACGGGAACACTGCCGGCGGGTGTCGGGAGGCTGCGGGCCCAGGGATGCTTCCCCAAAACGGGAACACTGCCGGCGGGTGTCGGGAGGCTGCGGGCCCAGGGATGCTTCCCCAAAACGGGAACACTGCCGGCGGGTGTCGGGAGGCTGCGGGCCCAGGGATGCTTCCCCAAAACGGGAACACTGCCGGCGGGTGTCGGGAGGCTGCGGGCCCAGGGATGCTTCCCCAAAACGGGAACACTGCCGGCGNGGGCGGGGCGGGAGGAGGCGGCGCCGCCGGGTGCCGCACCCGCCGCTGTGTGCGCGCCGCTCCCGCCGCTGCCGCTCCCCGGGTGTACCGCTGCCAACGCCGCCCGCCCGAGCCGCGCCATGCACAGCTCGCCCTGCTCGGACATGGGAGATGTGCCCGCGGTGAGCACCGGGCGGACGGAGGGAGGGAGGGAGGGAAGGAAAGAGCGGGCGGCGGGGGTAGCCAGCGCCAGTACAGCCCGGGCACGTGCTCGGTGGCGGGCAGAGTGCGGGGACTGTCGCCGCCTC